>WBNH01009053.1:3450-16353 GCA_013401255.1 Urocolius indicus
CTGAAAACCAAAGTAAACTCTAAGCTAAGATACTTCCTTCAGGAAGGAATTAAGAGATTTGAGGCGAGGGAGGGGAGGGTGTTGGGCTTTATAAACAAATGACCTTGCATATTGGCCCATTATATCTGTAACCATTTAAAAGATAAATATTTTGCCATTGTTGGCCAAACAAGGGATGAAATCCTTGAGTGCATTCAACTGCCCACATTTGGTTTTCTTTTCTGTAGTTGTTCTACAAATTTCTTAGGTTTCGGTCAGTTTTATGTCAATACTTTTATCTTCTCTTGTATATTGTGAGACTGAAGAATATAAACTAACATTGAGTCCTGTATTTCTTCTTAATAACATCTGAAATAAAATGATAAAGTCTTTTTTTGTATTTTAGGCATTTAACTTTGTCACAAAACGACATGGCAGCACTAACAGGAGGAAAGGTAACAATCAAATGTGACTGTATAAGCCTAAAAAAATGCATGTATGTATGCATACATATGTAATTATGGACAGTGTACTTATATCTTCTTCTTTGTTGCAGGGTTTTCCTTTTTTGTTTCAACATATCCGTGATGGTATCAACATCAGGCAAACTTGCAATCTCATTTTCAGTTTGTGTCGGTACAATAATCGCCTCGCAGAGCATGTAAGTATCAGACACTAGAGCTACTTGTTGAAAATCTTCTCTAGTAAGTGTAATGGGGTGATTTTTTTTTAATTGTTTGAACTGAATAAGCACAAATCTAAGTGAGTTTTCTTTGTTTTGTTTTTAAGATTGTATCCATGCTTTTCACATCTATAGCAAAGTTGACTCCTGAGGTATGTAAACACACTACCTGTGTATTCAATCATTTGTATTTGTATTTCTCTGTTTGAAATTACTGAAATAATCTTCTGCTAATCAAAAATCTTGCATGGAAGGTGATCCATGGAAGTTCTGGTGACATTCAATGAAGTCTTAACTGCACTGTAGTATGTGAAGTATTCTAAAGCAGAGATCTGGTATGTGGTTTAAGGTGAACCTTTTATTCAAAGCCAAGGAACATGTTTCTAGATTCTCCACCTATATAAATTGAAAAGAAATCAATTGGTAATGATAAAACATGTATTCTAGCATAAGTGGAGACATGCAATTATCTGGTTGGTCGAGTTTTGGGGCATTATTTCACAATTCTGTGCATGCAAACATGTTTCTTGGTCAGAATAAATTTCTGCCCTGGTAATAACAAAAGTATTCAGAGTTCCACATGGATTCCACGTGAAGATTGTGTAAAGAGTGCAGAAGTGTATGTTCACACAAGGACATTCTTGTATACTGCTGTCAGAAAGGAAAAAATGATCAGGAAAAAGAGGACACGTCTAGCAGAGGAGACATGGTTGTGGTTGGAAAAGAAGCACATACTAAATCATTCTCATGACAGCTTTGCTTTGTGTGATAGAATGGGCACTATCAGATGACAATCTACTTCCCTCCTGGCATTTGCTACATTATTATGCTTTTCTCGCTTTGCACATACACCAGAGACACTTTTGGTGAGGTGCAAAATATGCAATAATAGCAGCAACCACTTTATTGAAGCACCATTAAAAGCTAGGTGAGGCTTAGAAATGTTTAAAAAGATTTAAATTCATATTAGATCCAACACTGTTAGTGTAGAAATGTGAGTGGTTTCAGAAGAAAGCAGTAGGCCAAGGATAATTACCCGTGCAAATCCTCCACGTGGGATGCTTCTGGATAAACTTTTCAGGATCCGTGTTACATGTTTTGCAAATACATAAAAATCAAAGCTTCTCTGAGATGGTGAAATCTTCTCTATGTGTAAAACAAGATAAAATGGTGAATAATTCAAGACTGCACAGCTTGATTTTCTCCCTCTTTGTTCACAGCAATGTCTGACTGTGAATGTGTGCTGTTACTTCCTTCTAACTATATATTCCTGCTAGACTCATCCTATCTGGGGTGACCATGTTGCCCTGCACTAGCTCTAACTTAATTCTACTTATGTGGGGATGGAGTAGAATTAAGATATGTTAGATATGTGTGAATGATTTACAGATTAAACAAGGGATTAAAAGTAATATCAATGTTCATGTCAGAAGTTCATAGAAATATACTTTTATGCAAATGGTTAGGGGTGGGGGGTGACGATCTCTAGAAAAGAGGTGGATGAAATGAAATAGACCAAAATGGATCCTTTTTTAATGCATTACAGGCAGCCAATCCTTTTTTCAAGTTGCTGACCATGCTCATGGAATTTGCTGGTGGACCTCCGGGAATGCCACCCTTTGCCTCTTACATTCTGCAGAGGATATGGGAGGTACAACATGTAAAATCAAAAAACAAAAGCTTAATTGTCTTTCTCTTTTCATTCTGTTATGTCTATGAAAAGGTTTTACATTAAATTGTCATCCTTGCTACATCAGTTCATGAGTTTTTTAATGACCATTTCTCTTCCAAATTAACAGCAAGGGCTAAGAAACATTTAGAGGTTCTGCTTTAACTTTTAATGTTATTTTACTAGCATTCTGGTTAACTGGTATTGCAGTTGAACTTTACATTTTAGTTTAATGAGAAATTAACTGTTTCATGATAAGGGTCTAGAAAGCGTCTCCTAGGCAAAATCCACTTATTTTACTCAGTTTCCCTTTTGCAAGGACTGTAAAATGTTTCAAAGCCCATCATTTGTTAGGATGGTTTTTGTTCCACTATGTGCTGGTTGTTTCAGTTTTCATTTCACTTTTTCTTCTCTGTAAAATACTCATCAACATTTTTAACCCATAAAATAGTGCTAAATTGAACCTAGTGGATAATTGTCTGGTGCAGGACAATTTTTGCTGGCATGGCTAAAGTGAGAGAGAGACGGGGATAAATTCCTTGATCTGAGGAGTAGATTAGGAGTTCAGCTTTGACTTCAACTAACTGCTGTTTGAGTTTACAATACAACTTCCTGCCTTTATGACTAAGCACAGTGTGTCCAGCCTGAAGACTGCTGAGGACAAGCTGTTGATCATTCATTCCCTTTAATACTATTTAAAAACTGGGATTGGGATTTGTGAAAGATTACTACTGTGCAGAATTGAGAACTCTGGTAAAACACAAACCTGCCTTACCTGCTGGAGCTCTGTGGGTTGGAATATGAATTGCTATTCAAAAACATTTCCCACTGCTTAGGAGCAATTATAGGATAAGAACCACTGGGTAGTCTGGGAAAGCATATAGCAAAGTGTTTGCTGGGTGTCTGATCTGAAAATGAGTTAGGTGCAGCTGCTGTACTTTGGGTAAAGAGAGTTCAGTGGCTCTCAAGGTCATGAATTGCATGTAGTTGCTTTCTGTGTATGGGCAAGAAATAGGGTATTAATTCTTCTCAACAAGAAGGAAACCTTTTCAAGAGAGATTTTGTAATTAAACTTCCTGTGACAATATGCAAGTTGTGGCATGAAGTAAATACCTGGGCTTCATGCTTCAGTCAGCCCCAGAGTTTAGATATGTAATTTGTTAGGAAATCCTCTTTCTTCATTTCCCTCCTTATTCTTCCCACACACACTGAACCTCCAGAGGCAGCAG
Source organism: Urocolius indicus (assembly GCA_013401255.1). Lineage (NCBI taxonomy): Eukaryota > Metazoa > Chordata > Aves > Coliiformes > Coliidae > Urocolius > Urocolius indicus. The sequence continues at coordinate 7,010 of WBNH01009053.1, forward strand.
GGCAGTGACAGGTTTCTGTTGGAAAGCCAAGATTTTAGCAGTAGAAGTTATTGGTTCAGTCTGTGCTGTTGCCAATATTATTATCCCTACCTTATTGACCACAGATCTAGAGTTATAAATTGTGTAGGCATGGACGAGAGGCACAGTAATTAATGCAGAGACAGAGAGATTTAGGTATAGAACCTACTTTTGCAGGCACTCCAGTTTCCAAAAGTCATTAAAAAGTGATTGAGCTTCTGGAGACAGTGAACAATGATAGTCTCTTTTTTTGGAGATACCCTCCAGCTATTACAAAGGAAACTTGACAGATGGATTTGTCACTTCTAAAAAAAAAGAGAGGAGATTGTCCTTCATGTGTTTCTTTTTAAATTGAGATTAAAATTTTATAAGCAGAGTTTTGGTCATATCAGCTGCTCGTGTTCTTCAGTGGATTAGAGAGTAGTTGGGGACAGCTTGAGCAATCCGGTTACTGCCTCTGCTTTCTGAAGCACATAGAATTCTTTTTTCCTTGTCTGGGCACTTGGTCCTCAAGGTAAAAAGGAAACAATTTCTTAAAATTAGGAAAGGAACAAACTTAATGTATTGGCCTAATAATATACCAACAAAGTGTCAACTCCCTAGAACCAGAAAAGCACAGGAAGCTACGCTTTCTCCTTACTCTCTGTAAGGCTTTGATGACTGTACAACAGCACTCTGCAGGCTCTGCACTGCCTTTGAAAAGCTCTAGGTGACTTCATTCCTTAAAATTGCATATTCATCAAAACCATGGTAGTGACCCTCAGCATGAAGCCATATGAACACCTTTGCACACCGTTTGTGTTCCTTTGATATAAAAACTCTGATTCAGTGTTAAGGTTTTTGTGTTGGCTGTTTTAAAAGAAAAGCTTTGTTTATAGGACAAGATTATTCAGGTTTTTTAAGTGCTTAACATTTTAACTCTTCAACGTCTATAAATATAGGCAGAAAGGATATGCAGAGTCATTTCCTGGACTTAGGCTGAACTTTCCAAAGCTCTGAACAAGATTCAGAAGTAAAAACCAGGAAATGTAGTAAGGTTTTTCTTTGTCTGCCAGAGCACCTCAGCCTTGTAGGTGCTTTCAGAACCCCAAGTGATTTTGAAAAAAATAATTCTAAGGTGTTAGTAGTTATTTTTTGGCTTTTTAATGCAATCAGTACATACATAGTAACAAGGTTAATATATTCTTTTTGATTTGTCCACTCTTCTTTCAGGTCATTGAATACAACCCATCTCAGTGCCTGGATTGGCTGGCTGTACAAACACCCCGAAATAAATTAGCTCACAGCTGGGTGCTGCAAAATATGGAGAACTGGGTTGAACGTTTTCTTCTGGCACACAACTATCCTAGAGTGAGAACTTGTAAGTGAACAAGAAAACTATTCTTCTATTGTAGTGTGTTAGTACATGTGGAGTATTCCTGTCCCAGATGAAATACATGCTCTTGTGCTTGTCTCCTCTCCCAGTTATGTTAGAATTGCTGTACTTTAACATATGAGTACAACTGTGCTGCCTCATCAAGACATGCTACCTGGTTTTGATGAAAAAGTATGTTTTGATTTTGTAACTTGAATTATATATTAGTAGGCTCCTTATTTTATGTGATGAACCTACAAGATCTAGGAAAATCTAAAGAAGAAAAAGAGCTAATGCAAGAGGTTCTGCATAGTGTCCATCACATTGTTGTACTTTAGGGAGGAGTAGGACATGTTCTTCCTTCACTCTTCAGATCTTCGAACTAGAGGATCAAGGAGAAGCAGGCTGTGCCTCTCCCAGACTCCAGCATGTCCTGGCTATCCAGTTTGTTCTGACAGGAATCACTCAGATTGTCAGATCACATTTTCAACCTTTCTGTGTCTAAATTTTGTTATGAAGGAGATCCCACAGTAACAGGCCACACTGAACTTCACTACATTTTCTATGGGTGAGAGAGACGTGGAAGCTGGAGGCACAGCTTTGCCACAGACTCCAGTTGTAAACATCTCTGAAGAGACAATGACATCTTGACCAAGCTGTAGTCAGTTTATTCATAGAAAACATCTGGGTTTGTACTTCTGTGATGTGCTGTGTTGTGTTAGAGCAGTGAGAACCAAGCAGCAGGCAGGAATGTAAGACTGACGAGGCCTGAGAGCAAATCTCACCAGCACTTCTAATGTGATTTTGTTTTCATCTCTAGTGTGAACATAGTCATGCTAGATTCTGTAAGGTGCCTTGAATGTAATTTAACTTCAGTTTAAATGGCTGTTAAGCATGTGTGTCACTTTCAAAGGCGTAACAAGTCTGTTTTCATTTGAAGCTGCAGCCTATCTCTTGGTGTCGCTTATTCCAAGCAATTCCTTCCGTCAGATGTTCCGATCGACCCGCTCTTTACACATCCCCACACGTGACTTGCCTCTCAGCCCAGATACCACCGTAGTTCTTCATCAAGTCTACAACGTGCTTCTTGGCCTTCTTTCAAGAGCTAAGCTATATGTTGATGCTGCTGTTCACGGCACTACCAAACTTGTGCCCTACTTCAGTTTCATGACGTACTGTTTGATCTCAAAAACTGAGAAACTCATGTTTTCCACTTACTTCATGGACTTGTGGAACCTTTTCCAGCCTAAACTTTCCGAGCCGGCGATAGCCACCAACCACAACAAACAGGCTTTGCTGTCTTTCTGGTACAACGTGTGTGTGGACTGCCCGGAGAACGTGCGCCTTATTGTACAGAATCCCGTGGTGACCAAGAACATTGCCTTCAATTACATCCTCGCAGACCACGACGATCAGGATGTGGTGCTCTTTAACCGCGGGATGCTGCCCGCCTACTACGGCATCCTGCGCCTCTGCTGTGAGCAGTCCCCTGTCTTCACCAGGCAGCTGGCTTCTCACCAGAATATCCAGTGGGCCTTTAAGAATCTCACGCCACATGCCAGTCAGTACCCAGGAGTAAGTAAACTGATAGCAAAAATACCATTTTTTGTTAGTGTTTCCTCTCTTGCTGACTGTCTCTCCTGATGAAAGAGATGCAAAGACGTTTTTAACGGATCCAGTGATTAAAGGATTACATTTTGATTTCTTGGTATAAGTAAGTAATAATGTGTTTAGAGCTGATTACTTTGTGATGAGCTTGCTTTGGATTTTCATAGAATGGTTGGGGTTGGAAGGGACCTTTAGAGATCATTTAATCCAACCCCCCTGCAGAAGCAGGTTCACCTAGGTCAGATTGCACAGGAACTTGTCCAGACAGGTCCAAGACCTCCAAGGAAGGAGACTCCAAACCCTCCCTGGGCAGCCTGTGCCACTGCTCCCACACCTCACAGTAAAATAGGTTTTTCTTATGTTTAAGTGGAACTTTTTGTATTCCAGCTTCATCCCATTACCCCTTGTCCTGTTGCTAGATACCATCAAAAAAAGGGATGCCCCAACCTCCCGACACCCACCATTTATATACTTATAAATCCTAATGAGCTTCCCCCTCAGTCTTCTCTTCTCTAGACTTCTTCTTTGCTGTCTAGCAGTTCGAGAGCGAACGTTTTGTTCTGGAATCAGACCCAGGTGTTCCCACTGTTGTTCAATATTCTGTACACCAATGTAAGAAACAAGAAATAGCCTTTATTGGTGTTCTCAGGAAAGGGTGTTGCATTCTAAAACACTAAGTTGGAGGAATTCCTAGTAAGTTTCTTCTTTGCTTTCAGTTTGTGGAGTAGGGCCAAGATTTAGCGTGTTGTAGTATCATGGAGGATGGCCTGATGTTCACCTTGGGAACACTTGTGTGCTTGTTGCAAAATATGGGTACACTGGGAGCTGTGCTGTCTCTAAAACATGATGAATAACATGGCAGTAGAAAGTAGATAGCAGTTAAAACAGTCCATATGTAAGGGTGAAAAAACAGGCTTAGAAAGTTGTTAAGAGGCAAAGTACATGTTTCCACGTGATTAATTGGAGAATGTTGCTTTGGAGTCCTTTATAGATGTAAAAGGACAAAAAGAATACAAAGATTTTCTTCAGTGTGTAGAGGAGGATGTGTCAAAGCTCATGTTGAACTTCTGTCTACTTCAGCTCACTCCATTTGTGTGTGTGTGTGTGTGTGTGTACACACGTGTCAATGAGCTGTGCTTTTAGGAAGCATCAAAATATCCATTTAAGGTTCAGAAGTGTTCTCTCTAATATGCATGTCCTAATCCACACAGGAAATAGTAAAGGCTAAAAGCAAACTACACGTGAGATAGATAAGAAATACCCACAATTTCTGTGTCAGAATTTTAGTTCTTAAAAACTGTTCAGTTTTAGTTATTTAAGGTTAAAATGTTCTCTGGTCACTTAACTTTGCTGTAATGCTGAAAAGCATATTCCCATCTCAATTTGCTTACGTGCGTTTGTTCTTCCTGTTACTTTAGGTAATGCACAGTGATACAAGTAAGATCTAAACCATAACACACTGAGAGAGAGGACTCTAACCTGGTATTTTTGTGTGTGTTTTAGGCGGTGGAAGAGCTGTTTAACCTCATGCAACTGTTTGTAGCTCAGAGACCAGACATGAGAGAAGAAGAGATAGAAGACATAAAACAATTTAAGAAAACAACTATTAGCTGTTACCTGCGCTGCTTGGACGGACGGTCTTGTTGGACCACTTTAATAAGGTACGTTAGGAGTGGAGCTGCAGTGCAGTCATCACCCTGTTTAAATAGGAAAGTTTTACCAAATGTGAAGTACAGTAAAAATTAGGGTTGTTATTTTGATACTCTTTGTGAAAAAGTTTTAGGGATGCTTTTATTTAGAGGTAAGCGAACAGAAAGTTACAACTTCATTCCTCCCCCCCCAATCCGACGTATGTTGCTATATTCTCCTTCAGAATGTTTCATCAGGTTAAAATTCAGAAGCTAAGCAAAGATGTTTTACAAAAAACAAGTGCAAATCAAGGTGTTTATTGTGAGGGTTCAAAAAGAAACACCATGCCAAAACTGCATCAGTAGAACCCTTGGGAAAAAAAACCCTTCAAACAAATCGGTTAATGTCCCAATTCAGCATTTAAGCTGAAGTTCCATTCCCAGCCTACCATGATTATTCTCGATGGGCAAAGCAGTAATTTCAGCTGCTGTTGTTGACATTTGTCATTTTGAGGCAAAAATGTTCTTTAGAAATTGTGCCTGTGGGACAGATTTATTGTATTATCTCTTCAGGCAGGTTTTCTAGTCTTAGTCATACGTCTGAAACTGTTGCTTGGGTGTTTTCAGTATAACTGTAAATTGCCTGTGTTTGTAGGTCAGCTATTGGGGTTATAAATGGAATTGTTGATGCATGGAAACACTCTTGTGAAAAGCAGAGTTGGGCTGTATTACCTGAAGGGTGCAGCCAGATTTTCCCAAATGCTCTGTAAAAGTTGTTGAGAGGAACCATTCATCAGCAAAATCCTTTCTTCTCTTTTCTGCTTGAGGCATAAAATAGCCTGATAGAATAAATTTTACATGTTAAAAGTCTAAACTTGTGCTCAAGTGAACCCATTCAAATGTACCATTTGACCAGCATTAAATTCTCTCTTTTGAAATACTTTATTTGCCCCAGTTTTTAGCATTTTTGCAGACATTGTTTGGGAAATATTTCTGTAAAGGTTCTTGATAAATTACTTTTTTAACATCAAGTTGACATAAGGAAGTTGACCTCAGAGGCATTTTCAAATGAAAAATATGGAGGGAAAAAAGAATTCTGTTCTTTTGGGGATTCTTTCCTATTCTTCTGTGATTATTTTCCAAGAATGAGAAAGAACCTAACCGAATGAAGCATTTGTACAAAATATGAAAAGGTGATGTGTCATTTTCAGTGCTCTTAATGTTTGGATTTTTTTCCTAGTGCCTTCAGAATATTATTAGAATCTGATGAAGACAGACTTCTTGTTGTGTTTAACAGAGGATTAATTCTGATGACTGAGGTAAATACTTCATTATTGAATTGTGATAAATATCTTGCTTTCTCGTCAAGTTTATCCCTTCCTTCCCAACAATGTATTTGCTTTAAATTGTTTTAATACGGTGTCATATTAAATATGTTGATCAAATATTGGCATAGAAAACATTAAAATCATAAAGACCATAGGAAGGACAAAAAAAGATTCACCACACATCTTGTGTATCTCAATGCTAATGAAGGAGGTTAAAGGAGTCAATTTGAGACAATACAAATCTTAATACAGGATAGAGATAACAGGTCAGTTGATAATAGTGATTCAGTAGAATAACCATAAAAGGATGTAACTTAAATAGGAAAGATGAGCAAGAAATAAAAGGGTTATGTATCATCCCATATATCAAGGATAAATAAGTTGCTCTGAGGTTCATAATGGAGATGAAATTAGTTCTGCTCAGAAAAGTTGCAACTTTTTTGACTTTGAGCAAATATCTGTCAAGGATATAAAGGTATTTAGTTATAAAGGCATGTGAATGGACTAGATGATGCTTGGAGGTTGATTCCAGTCCCATTTTTATATGGTTTATAGTTGAAAATTCTCTTAGCTTTTTTTAATGTCACTAGTTTCTATTTTCTGGGTAAAAAAGTGTGATAGAAAAAGCTGAACTTACAAAACCAGTAGAAAAATTAAAATTAAGGCACTGCACTGCTGTTTGAAAATTGAGTTTTCAGGAGCTTGTTATAAATGTCAGCCTATTGATTAATTACATGTAGTTGGTTACTCCAGACTGTCTGTTCTTTGTCTTGAAAATGCCTGTGTTTAGTGAACTTGGGCTAAAAATTTAGGAACTGAGCTATAACTTTCTTCCTAAGTGAAACACCTAAGTACACTATGGTACCTACATACAGGTGTATAAAAAGAACAGCTCACTTAACCCTGACCCATGCTAACAAGGATAATTCAATTTACAAACGATGTGTGACACAAGATGCAATTTATCCTGTGTAAAAACATTGCTAGAAATTGGATACAACTAACGTTGCTTTACAACTTGAAATCCCCAGGCCTGATCTTTTGACTTGTTCACTGAAAATGTGTTGCCTGGTGGGAAATGGGGCATCAAGGAGCTGTCACATTCAGAACAGTTTTCCACTTGTGGGGTTGACTCTGTGGCCTTGGTTTTCACTGTGACAGAAAAATGGCACAGCAAGGATTGGCATTGCTGGGAATGAGACTGATATTTCTTTATCTTTAAAATATCCCAGATTAAATATCTTTTCTTACCTCTTGTGCTAGAATTTTTTCAGTTTGGAAATGAGTTGCTTTTCCTTCCAGATATGTCCATAAATCACAGATGCCCAGAAGGTATTTTAGTTATCGAAGGAGAAGGAATTCATCTGATGCACAGTCATAGAACATATGTCCTTAAGCAGCGTTTTGAAAACTGACTGGCATCTCTGTTCAATCTTACGAGTTTTCCCCCAAATTTTCCATACCTGTGTCTGTCCTTATGCACCTCTAAGACCAGTTTGTACTGGCACAGAAAGACTGGGCTCATGGGTCCATGAAAACAGCACGCCCCAGATTAGGCTTTGCTGCTTGGGTTTGAGATAAACCTGTGAAAACTTTGTCATTCTTGTGAGCCGCTAGTGGAAAGGTTTTGCCTTGAAACTAATGTCTGTCTCTCACAGCTGTGTTGGATGTGCTCACAAAACTGCTCATTGCTGGAGCTGAGATGGGTGGCAGCTGCTTTTAAAGGAGTTAACATTAAAATAAACTTTACAAATTCAGTTTCCCTCTGGCATGCACATGGTAAAAGTTCAATAGGACTCTAGTTTTCTAGAAGAACAAATACCAGCCTTTCAGACAGAGGCAAGTTTCAGTTTAACCCCCCCCTTTCAAGACTACCTGGGTTTAACTGTTACCAGAACCAGATGTCCAGATCAACAGTTACACTTGGTTGTTACAGAAGGTACCTGGTCATTCATCTGTTCTCTCTTTGCCTCTTTCTTTCTATCCCTTTACCCTGCCTTCTTCTTTACTATTTTTTTAAAGTAATCTTTTAGTAAATATACTGATTTTATATACAGATCTAATCTCCCTTTAGGTATCTTTGCCTTTGGGTAATTTTCATACAATATGAATCACGTGGTGATTACAACTAACACCATCTATTTTGGTACATCTTGTCTGAGCACAAAAGGAATTCAAAAGTGTAGAATCAAAAATTATAACAAATGTGTTAATTTGGCAACATAAAGTTTTGGTATTTTGTCTTTCTAGTCCTTCAACACGTTGCACATGATGTACCACGAGGCCACAGCTTGCCATGTGACTGGAGACCTGGTAGAACTTCTCTCTATTTTCCTTTCGGTTCTGAAGTCAACACGTCCATATCTTCAAAGAAAAGGTTTCATTATGACTCTTCCAAAGATTATGCCTCTTGTCTGTTAATTAGCTTTCATCACCCAAACCCTACTATTTTATCTCACTCATTTTCTGTGTTTCAAAGCTTGCCATTACAGGAGGAGATACGATAATTAACAGTTATTGTATTGTTATTTATTGATACAATTTGAAACGACATTAAATCAATGTAATAGCAGTAGACCAGTGAGATTTCACAGATCTCTAGTTTGATTAAAATCATGGTAGGGGAAAGAGAGATTCTCTTAGCAGTACGAGTCTGTGCTTTGTTTAATGAGCTTTTGAGAAATGGACTAAACAGATTTGCATGGGTTTTGCATTTGCAGATGTGAAGCAAGCTCTCATTCAGTGGCAGGAACGGATCGAATTTGCCCATAAGCTTTTAACCCTGCTCAATTCCTACAGCCCCCCCGAACTCAGAAACGCTTGTATCGGTAAGTGCCAGCAGTGTCCTCACAGTCAGCAGGGCCAGTTCCACACGAGTGCCTGCTCACCAAACTAAATGCCATTTTTGCAAGTGCAGGTGTTTCCTAGATACTGTGTAGATTGGGATTGTTTGTGTGGATATTGCTGTTGTTCCTAATCTGAATCTGTTTCCATCGGGTTATAAGCACTATTCCTCCTTCCCCAGGCAGGCAAGCTGTGTGCACAAAAAGGCAGCTCTTGTTTTGAAAGGCCAGTTTGCTGCTTGATAAGGGGCATGATTAAGGAGTAACCCCCAAATTCAGGTGTCAGTGAGTCTAGAGTCAAATCCCAAATGTTACGTGTGTGATTTGTTAGAGTGAAGTGCAGTTGTTAACTACCATTCTGCTCAGAAGGGTACACGGGGACCAAGCCAGTCTGAATAACAGCTCGTTGTGTTTGATTTTATCGTCCATCACTGGAAGGTAGAATAATGAAAGGAAAGCTTGCAGAGCTTTGCATTTGCTTCTTTAAACTGTAGATGCAGACAGGTGTAACTGTCTCTCTTGCTTTAGAAGACCTATTGCAACAAGCTCTATGTTTTTTCTAGTT
>WBNH01009054.1:0-75211 GCA_013401255.1 Urocolius indicus
AACTGGGCCAAACCATGACACAACTAAATCAAGTCCAAGGCCAGGACTGAGTGAAGAATACTAGAGAGGCCTATTCCACTAAAAAAAAATTGAAAACATTAAAAAAGAAAAAAAAATTGGAATTCCCATGTCTGAAGGGATTCCAAAGTTGTGTAGCTGTGGTTCTAAGGGCATAGTGGTGGCTGTGGCAACACTGAAAGAACAGTTGAACTTGACCATCTTAAAGATCTTATACAACCTAAATGATTCTATGATCCAGAAGACAGACTACAACATTGCTTTTAGTACTGCAAATGCAGAACTGGAGGGTATTGAGAATTAGATAATAAGAATGACTGCAAAACGTTTAATAAGAAGAGCAATTGAAAAGTGGAGGTCTTTTTTCTTTGAAAAGAGGTGACTATCAGAGTCAGAAATTGTATGCATTCTAGAGAAAATGAGAACAGGAAGCTTTGAGTGCTCCCAGTCACAGAACATGATAACAATGGTTTTTGCCCTAAGAAAATAGAGGGTGAAAAAAGGGGAAAAAAAAGGACAACGAATTTTCAAAACTAAAGATAAAAGAAATAATTTTCACTACACTTGCCATTTTAGCTGCTGAAGTTAGTGCCTCAGGCTGCCCATGTGGCCAAAACATTCAAAGATAGATTTGTTGTTGGTGTAGATAAGTATATCCAGAGTTATAATAGTTCATGTAAATAAAAACTTTTAAAAATATCTACTGATTTCTTCTGGAACATGGGTGACTGCTCTGTGCCACAGACAGATGCTGCTGTAGGTACGCCAAGGCCAGACGGAGCCTGGCAATTCTCATACTCTTATCTCCATCTCACTTGGGTGAATTCAGTGTTGGTTTAACACATCAGAAGAAAAGAAGTCTTTTCTTATTTCTTAAAACCAGTGCAACAAGGGAAAGCAACAATCCACGCTGTACCCCATCTGTGGGCTCACAGTGTATCTGGGCTGACTTCACAGTTAAAAGCAACAGCTACCTCTTGACTTTGCAAGGCACACTATTGACCAACTTGGAGCAAGCAAAAATCCATGGTCAGGCTTCAAAAGGCCCAGACAAGGTCCTTTCAAATGCACAACACTGTGCATGTCAAGTGAAGGTCAAGGAAAACTCCAAAAATATTGTCTGTGGCAGATCTTTCCTCTAGTAGATCTCTTTTCTGTGAGCAGTAATGCAGTGCTGAGAGCAAAACAAATGTATCTGGAGGACAAATCCTATTGTTTTACAAACTATTCCAAGATAAGAACTTAGTCTTTTACCTCAAGGTAAAAAAAAAAAAAAAACATATTAAATGATGAGAAGAGACTGTATTGGATGCAACAGTACAAAATCTTAGTTTTACACTTTTCCCACTGAGACCTTCTTTTTCTATTTAGCTTAAAACATTAAAATGCACAGGTACAATAACTATGTTAATAACACATCAGAGCATTAAGGTTTGAGCATTTATGAAGCTATTTATCAAAAGATCCACAGCATTTGAACAAAGCCACAATATTTATAGTTAATGGTGGCTTAGCGTGAACAGATTTCACACTGATAAGCACAGTCTGAAAGCCCATAGAGGTTTTTTGTCTTAATCATTGGTTCCTATACAATCATACATAATAAAACACCTATTCCAGTCTCAACCTGATTTATTGCTTCCCTCTTTTCTCCCACCTCCATAATTACTCATCAAACACTCCCTGTCTTCTATTACCACCTCAGACAACACCTCAAACACTTCAGCTCTTCTCAAACTTGTTACATTTATTATCCAACTTGGACATCATTATTTTTCATACAGTTCTCATACAGTTCCAGAATATCTGTACAATTCTATTTCAGTGGTTCTAAAAGCAAAAAGGAAGCAATTCATCAGGTGGAGCCAACAATCAGGCACAGAGTTTAGAGAAAAAATATATATAAACTCACACAACTATACACACGCAAATGATCTGGTGGAAATGTTCTAGTGGTTGACGAGAAAGCTGGACTCAATGATCTTAAAGGTATCTTTCAGCTGAAACGATTCTATGACTCTATGTTATAGATATAACTCAACAGCTATCCCATTTATTATCAAATTGGAGAATGTGGAAAAGCTCTAAAATTGTTTTACATTGGTCTGGAACCACTCCTGGCTTATCATCTCTAAGCAATCAGATTGGTTCTGGTTGCATTCACACCATGTGCAAGACCAATTCCTTTCCACAAGCCTGTGATCCTTTCTCAAGTACACAAGACCACCGTGACTTGGATGGGTATCACAGCAATGTTTATTAAGTTGCTCTGCCACCAAAGGTCACCTACCCAGTGTTCACCTTCCTCAATCCCAGGCATCTAATGTGGCTGGCTTAGTTGGACCATGCCTCATGCCTAGTATGACTAATGAATAGAAAATGAAGGAGGGTTTCCCAGATGCCACCTCAGAAAGATACTTCTCCAAATTACTCCTGTCACTTCGTTGGATGTCATTGAGAGCTGAAAAGACTAGGTACCTAAAAAAGGACCTAAATTTAATGAAAAATAGAACCAACGTAAGCAACCGTAAGTTTTCCAGGTCTAACCAGAGATATTATATTTATCTTCACTGAGATTTTTTTTAATTTTAATTAAAGCTTTTCTTTATTCCCAGACCTTTGGTAACTACACGGTTTGACTTCAGAAGAAGACAAAAGTCCCTACCACAAAATGATTGCCAGAAACTAGTCTGTAAGAAAAAAAATAATGACCCTGAGAAGTCCTCATTAACCTTTAAAAACAGCAGTCTATTCCTCTCAATTAGAGTTAAACACTGCTTAAAGACTTTTTATATTATTTCATGGTATTTTTAAACTTTATTTTAATTTCAATAGCTTGAACAAGATTATCTAAAGGAAATTACAGTGGTTTATTCTACCTTACATGATACTGAATTTGAGAGAAAACATATACAGAACATTTTGAAAACAAGATCTTGACAGAGTGTCTTAAGTAGGGTATTTAGTTTAAAGAAAATCCCAGGCTCTGAGTTTATAATTTCATAAGTGATTTTATAACAATTTTACTATATTTCCAAGGACTTTTTTTTCTGAAGTATTTTTTCTTATGAGCTCTGCTTTACAAAAGGAAAGATCATTTATACACTAATTTCTACTAACTACTTACTGACTAGTCAATAATCCATTTTAGTAATGGAATACATAAATGACATTAAATATTGTACAATCATCAGCCATGTGAATAAACTACACTCAGTCCACTGGTACATATTTTCTCTCTAAACCAGTGACATATCTGACATCATATAGCTTCCAATCCACTTTAACTCACACTTTCATAAAGCTTCACTTCATCAAATGCATCTCAAATTTGAACACCACGACCTAAACCAGGCTTTAAGCATGCTATTTGCAGCTGCTTTCCTTGAAATCTTTGCAAGTGCTGGAATAAGCTTTCAGTTTTTCATTCAGATGGTATTTCTAAACTATTAGCTCTCCTAGAGGTAACTGACAGTTCAATAACTTTAACATTGATATATTGATCATATAATTTTCATAATGTTGCAGATGTAAATTTCTCCTATCTTCTACTCTCTTTTTCTTTATTTTGTTTTTATGTATGAGCACTGCTGCATCTATATTTTCACATTCCCAGTTTTGTTACTATCAATATCTAAAAATAATCCTCCTTGGGCTTTTTGACTGCAGTTCCTTACCAAATCTAGAATTGCAGGTAGGAAAACATTTATTTATCTGTAATTATTGTTTTCCCAGATGAACAATCTGTGCCTTTAACTTCAGCCTTGGCACTTGGCATCAAGAATTTTTTAGTCTGATTCTATCTAATACTCCATTCGTACCAGCAAAGACCAGTCCTACAGAGGAGGCTGCTGCCTCTACTGATGCTGATGGAACAACATGGGTAGCAGAAGGACCAGGCAGTACCTGCACCGTCAGCCAAGATGTGGTGATCACAGTGGTAGGGCAGGAAATTACATGTGGGTCTTGAGTGTGTAGGTAAGGTAAGGAGTTCCTGAACCCTTGAGGCACAGTGGTTATTTCCTCAAAGGTGAACCAAAAAAAATCAAATATTACCACATAGTTGTGTTTAAGCCAACGATAATGCAAATGAAGATTTGAAATTGACTTTTTTCCCTATCTATTAAATCAAGAGGACTGAGAAGATGGATGAGAAAAAAGTTCCTGTCTGAGGGCTGAAAGGGGATAAGGACAGAAGATATTATTTAGTCCAGATACCAACTCAGTTTTGAATAAAGAAGCAGAGCTGAAGCTATCCCAGGCCTTCTACAAAACCAAAAAGTCTCCTGTACCAAGTGCCTGTGGCACAGTGTTATCTCAAGCTAAAAAAGGCTCAGAAAGACTGAAAACAAGGTTCTTATCTTTCTTTGCACATCATGACTAAGTCTCTCAGTTATTTCCTCCGCAGCACCAGGCAATTCTTCACTGTATTACCCTTTTAAGGGGTTTCACCCACTTTTGTTTTTCCATTCATGCAATAAAAGGTTAAAAAACATAAGAGGAAGATGATGCCATTTCAGAGGCTCCCTTCTGTCCTTTAAAACATAAAAATCACTCTCAAAGTATCCAAAGAAAACTTTGGCTCTCCAAGAAGAGCAGAACTGGCATATAACCCTGTTTTGATCCTCTGTCTTGGCATCCCGATGAACAGAATTAACAGTTCATTTTTCCAATTTTGCTTTTCAGTGTTTTTCACTCCTTTATTTCTTTAGATCCTCTCCATTTTTTTTTCCTCAGTATTATTCTGACAGTACTTCAGGTTTCTGTTTTCTGTTTTTTAGATAAGTATTCCTGCTCTAAACCTCCAAACTAAGTGACTCAGCCACATTGGTTATGAAGACTCCAAAGAGCTTTTGTAATTGTCTGTGCTGTCTTCAAGTGAACTCTACTATCTCAACACATTGGCCAATTTTCTTCTCTAATTCTTCTTCAGAATAAACACTGACACTACTCTGTTTCTTAATATATTCGTCTTTTTATCTAATTTGGTCTGCCTCCACTTTAATCTAACTGTATGTATTGCTTAATTCCCTGCAGTGCTTGAAATTCAGATTGTTATTAAATTGTGGTCAGTGCTAGTCTGTTAAACAGTCACTTAATTTCACCATAATACTTATACAAAATGAAATATAAAGTACTATCCCATCTAGTTACAAAACATGCCAGTCCTTCCATTTCTGAAATGCTTTAGTGCAATAGTCAACATTAAATGAAAATCCTACGAAATGTTTTTCTCCCTAGCCTCATAGCTAAGCCATCTTCTGCAGCATTTCAAGGAAAACGTCATTATTCTTATTCGGAAGTCAGTACATTTTTCCTATAAATCTTTCTTCTAGTTCTTAAGGGGCCTGCTGAGCTGACTTAAGACTTCAACTATTTAAACCATTTTTGCCCACCCACCCTTACTGATGGCTGTTTGTCATAATGTACCATGTCTATATCTTTGGATACTATGAAAACATGAAAACATTTCTTGATATTATTGTCATTTACTATTTTAATCACATGGTCAAACTTAAATTATCTTTAATCCATTATCACACCAAGTTGGTTACATAGGTAAAACTCTTTTGGTGATAAAAGGTCTATTTTCGTGATTGTATTAACCATTGCTGCATTTGCTAAATGGATTTATGGGGCCACCTCCCCTCCTTCGCCTATCAGAATCACACAAATAAATTTTATCATGGTATGCAGAAGCAGCTGTACAATTCCTTCTGTTTAGAGCAATGCTGCAGCTGGCCCTGACATTAAGTATATTTTTATAGAGACTATCCAGTAGTCCATTTACCGTAGTTCCATTTCCAGACTGCCAGACTATCTTCATAGCTCCATTTCATCCCTTTGTCTTTATTGCAGGGCTTTATATTTCCAGTTATCACTAGTTTATCTCTGATTCTATGAAGGAGGGAGAGCAGCATTTTACAGGGCTGTCTATTATCAATTATGATGGAGGAGCCATGAAGTGTCTTAATCCACCACAGGTGCACAGATATCTTTACTAGCTCTGTGAATACTCATGTCCAAGCTGGAAGCTCAGAAAGTATGGGTGGGAAAACATGTTAGCAGGCTCATCACCAGCCAGCATAAGTCCAGTGTAGTCTTTTAACTCTGACACAAAACTCTTTCCTCTTTCAACTGACAAGAGGTTCTGATACAGCCACACTGAGCGGGGGGGGGGCATATCCTGGTGGCTAGAATCAGTCCCAAAGACAACCCTCATTCTGCCAGAACTTCATGAGCTGCCCTTCCTTCATGCTGCATCAATCACATAATGCATTAAAGATAACAATGTTGAGCTCTTCATTCTTTGAATAAAACACTTCTAACACCACTATTTCTAAGGCTGCTCAAACTGTGGGGAGAGCTGTTGAGTGGAAAGGCCAGAAGTTGCCAGAGGGGAACAGTGAGACTGCCCTTAGCTCCCACCCTGGACTGAAGAGGTCTACAATGCAGAGAAGCCAGCAGGAGTTGGAGGCAACCTTGTGCCAGGCACCCAACAGAATCCAGGGTCAAGCAAGACAACTTTCAGGAGTCAGGAGCAAGGTTTTTATAGTGCAAATGGCTGAAGATAAGAGCACTTAAGGTCCACACAGTCAGAGCAGAGGTACCATGTGACACTGTCACATCCTTCCAAGCAAATTTCCAGTTAATGTGTTGACTATGTGGTTTACTCGTCTCCTCAAAATAAATAAAATACCAAAGGTCACTGGTCATAAGTTCCTATCAATGCACATCAGTTTGCTTGCTTTCTTCCCACATTGAATGGTTTTGTATACAAGCCCACGTCTATTGCAATTGGTGTGGGTCCTCTGGTAACTCAGAGAGTCTTGGAGCAGCAACAGCTTGTTGCATTTGCTTATGTCCTGAAGTTTATTTACATGACATGTTTATTTTTTTTAATGTTAATAAATTAGTTCAATGAACCTATTTCATTGTAATTCAAAGTACAGCAGACTGTAGAGTATTAAAAATTGCTTTGGCCTAGAAAACAAGCCTTTTGATAATAAACATCAGACCACTAGAGACTGAAGGATGGCCCAACCCAGATAATGAGTTAGGGCCCTAATAGCATAAGATTTCCCCTCTTGGGATTTTCCAGATTAATAAATACTGAATTGTTCTGCTTCTCTTTTTGACTTTTTAAGACCCTTAATTCAAGTTTTCAAGTTTTTATAGAAAATGCAAGAGCTAAATTGTCTTAAAGAAACAGCGTGCAAAACAGACCTCCACAAAGAGTTGAAATATTCACTTGATTGTGTAACTCCAGGAAAGGGAGTTTTAAGAAAAAATTTGTGACATACCCTAAAATTGATTCAGACAGAGAGTTTGGTTAATAAAACACAATTAAAGGAAAAAACCAAACAAATGGTACAGACAACAGGGTAAAGAAGAGCTTACCTGGATCACTAAGAAATTCCTCCGAGTTGTTCCACATCCTGCCATCCAAGTACAACGTTCCATTGGTGGAGTTAAACTTGGTGTAGTCCCTGACACACTTGTGTCTCAAGTTGCCCATGAAGAGCTGGAGGCCTATGAGGGCAAAGACACTCAAGCAGAAAACGGTCAGGATCATCACATCAGCAAGTTTCTTAACAGACTGGATAAGTGCCCCTACAATGGTCTTCAGCCCTAGGGAGATAAAAGCCAAGAGTTTATAGACTGAGAAGCTGGCATATGTCTGCAGATAGCTACTTTTCATGATGAAAAAGAAGGTAAAATTGAAGGGTATCTGCTACATGTTTGTAACTGGATGGCAGAAACATGAGACAGGTGATCGCTCAGAATGTTTATTTTGGCATATTTTTATCTGGAAAAAGGTATTGGTATTACTCTTACACAAACACTGATTTAAAAATGGAGGGGAAGAACTGGATGGTGGAAGAGTGAGATACAAAAATATTCACAGATGAAGAAAATACAGAATGCTTTTTGTATTTTCACTGAGCTGCAGTAAAGGCTGTAAAGCCTAAATCCTATTGGATTTTGAGAATGTGAATTAGTTTTAAATTACTCAGGTGATTCTGATAATTTTATCCCTCACATCAACAGATGAAGGTGTATGGAAACGTTATTTATTCCTTGTTTATTTTACATATTTTAGAACTAAAACCAGCTCACTGTCCTCAGGTGAATTATTCCTTGGCCTTCAATTCATTTGCTTAAGACAAGGAGAATTTGGGATTAGAAATAAACCGAATAATATAGGTAATCAAATAAACCCAGTGGAAATTACTTGAGTAAAACCACCTGAGGCTCCAACAAAACATGAGTGAAGTTAGTAATTTTATAATACACTGCCAATGTAGATAAGTCATAGCAAACACCAAAGGCTTGGGTCACGCAAATTAGTTTTTCCTGTGCTACTTGACTCTGTTACACTAGTTTCAGTTTATTATTCTACAAATACACAGACGCAAATAATTATACTGTTTTCTCAAAAGATATCACATGCTTAGAAGTGTTCCTGGAGATCAGCACTATTCAAGCTGACTGAATATTAAGTGAATACAACAAAATCCAATCTTGGAAAAAAAAAAGAAAGACCCTTCTTCTAAACTTGCATGCAGTAGTTGGACTTTAATATCAGCTGCACAATGGTAGCACTTTTGTTGTTTCTTTCCCATTTATATTTAATTAATACTCTATAAGTACAATTTTGTTGTTTCTTTCTATTTAATTAATACTTGATAAGTAGTAATCGGTGTTTCTGATAATCAGTGTCACCAGTATGACAGTAGTACGAGAAATTGAGTTAAATGGAAAAATGAAAATGTAAATAGGAGATGGGAGGAATTCTCCTGGGCAATACACAGAAGCCCATTGATTTGCTTACTGAATATGATAACACACATTAAATCTCAGTTCCCTGGAATTCCACCCCAAGAGTTTGGCATCCACAAAGGTTGATCTAATGCCGTATAATTTAAAATAATACAAATATGTACTTGAGAACTGATAGGAAGGCAAAATGTGGTTTTGGTTTTGCTTAGAATTCTGTGGTTTAGGTAAGGGGGAATAATATTTTCTCAAAGGAGTATGAGCTATTAGAACGGTCAAAAGTCCAGCAGCCTATGATAGTTCATTCCTGCACAGGATATTAGGTTAACTTGTGAATCACATTAACATCTATAAAACAGCCATTTAACCAAAAGGGACTGATCCATCAGGTGTGGGTAGTCTCTTTTCTTTCTTTTCCTCTCTAAAACCAATTTGTGGCAAGGAAGAGAGGTTAGACAGCTCACTGCTCTACCCAAAAATAAGGCAAAAAATATTGCAATACGAACGTTAGGCAAAAGCTGGATTTTCATGCTATCTGCACTTCTCATGCTTTACAAATTAGGTCAGCTCTATTCAGGTACCTAGAAAAAGCCCAGCTTTGAACTTTTGAGCCCATCTGTAGATTTGGCTATCTAAATTTTTATGCATAAATAAAAAATTTATCTCTTCTGATAATCTAGTCTCAAGTGAACTTTATTCCTGAAATGCAAAGAGTTTTAGTTGTGGCCTAATTCTGAAGGTCTTGCTGATGTCTGGTGCTTACCCAGTCTTAAAACTATGAGACATTTAAGACAACCAAGTCTTAAACAAATATGAGATGGGGAAAAAGTAACATGATTTGTAAAAGCTTTTTTTTTTAATTTCACATAATATTCTGAAACATTTTTGATTATTCTTGTCATTGGCTGTTGCTTGAATGCAGAGATGTTTCTTCACTGAAGCTGGTGAAACTTGGGCAGTCCAAAAGCAAACAGTCTCAAGAAAGGGAAAAAAGCCAAACCACAAATTCTTTTACTGCAGTACCCTCTGTGAAATCCCTGTAGCCCATTTATTTGTTTGTGACACAAATACAAACTTGAAGCCTGTATTTTTGTCATCTAAGTACACTAAATAATCTTGTTTACATGGGCAAGGACAATGGGAGTCCTAATGTGAATAGGAATAATATTAGGAAACAAGACCTACAAAATTTTAATCACCAGTAAAGACTATCTGTTTTCAAAACCACACCCCAGTATTGTTAGTTTCAAGGTCACTTCATGAAACATGTTTTTCTCAGTTTACTTACTAGGGTTTTAAATAGAATAGTAATCCTACACTATTCGTTTTACAAGTTCATTCCTTGCAGGTACCAAATAATTTCTTTATGAAAAGGCTTTCTGCCTTAATTTCTTGGGTTTGGTTCCATTTTTTAGCGTTGTTTTAATAGTGTATAAGCTTCTGAACTGTTTAAGGGGAGATTGTTTTAGTAATAGAATTGTTGTAATTAAGGAACATTTAAAAATAACTTGTACTCTGCCTCGTTTGTTAAAACTTTCCAGGAAAACCATTCAGAGTGTGACATGCTTACAGTCTGTTTCTTCTCACTCTTTGAAAAAAAACTTGCCTAGAAAATTAAGTAGCGTCCATCAGGTTGCTTGGCACAACTCACTGCTAAACAAAGTGTTTCAATCACCACTTATTTAAACTTTCTTTGCCTTGTAAATGGACAAGCTGAGGGGAAATAAGGACACTCAGAACCTTTTTGCAGGTTCTCTGCATTTCTCTGAATCAATTTCATGTTTTGAAAAAGCAACAGTAGGTGTATTCAAATTTAGAGCACTGTTAAATATACTGGATAAATAACCCTCCTTTGAAATAGTGCCAATGAGAGAACAGTAATATAGCTTAATAGAAGATGGTATTTATGGGACATTAAAGGCATTTACTTAATTCTTGCAAGGCAAACTTTAAACCAGGCAGCATGCAGAAAGAAACGAGGATCTGACCCAAAACTGGGTATCATCTACCCCTGCTAATTGCAACATGTCTATAGATTACTCCCTATGGAATAATTGATACAGGCTTTCCCTGAATCTCTGAATTCCTTCTATGCTTCTGGGCCAAATCCTGCTCGCACGACATAAAGAACACCATGAGATGCAAAATCAGTGGAATGAGGGTTGTATAGGTTGCCCGACATCTGTGGAAAACAAGAAGGATTTGGCCCAAATGTTCCTGTTAATTCAGGTAGAAATTACCACATTCAGAAGTTAAACAAATAATCAGTTTTCAAAAGCAAATCAGAAACCACAGAAAATGCAAGCAACACCAAACAATGAGAAATGGCAAGATCTCAAAACACCATCCATTCCTTCTACAAGGTGTGAGAAACTATTAGCATAATTCAGTCTGACATCCGTACCAGATGTTGGCAATCACCTACAGAACATCAGAAACTTTCACGTACGGTCTGGAAATGAGCAGGGAGAAAAAGCTAAAACCAAAAAAAAAAAAAGAATGTGACTTGCACCATGATTGTTCTCAACTAGCTTACATCTTCTCCTGAGAGTAGACATGTGCCTTGTGTCTGCACGAGTCATGTGCATGTAGGGAAAAAAGAGTTCACTCTTAATGAACATGTTTTGTCATTAGCCACTGAGACAAGGGGAAATAAAGAGCTTAAAAGCATGCTGGCAAACTTGAATGGTCATCAGCATTCCTGTAGACAATCTTTGCTTGGAAATGTGACTGTGAGACCAGTCTCTGAGAAAAACACCAGTATGCCATGTATTTCTCAGTTCTAGGATAGTCATTTCTTGTTTAATTGATTTACCCACCAGTCCACAGGAGGACTTTATTGGGATTGGAGCAACAAACTGGGGTCAGTCTCCTCCATACAGTCTTAATTCTTGTGCTCTGAGCTCTGTTCTGACTATCAGCAAAGTACTGGATAACATTCACAACGCTATTTATAGCCTTTAGACTCATACCAACTTAAACAGGAGCTGGATCAGGCCCCAAAGTGCCTCGGCCCACTTTTCTATGAGGTCACCTTTCACCAGTATCTTGTCATTTTATGAGAGATGTCTGTGATATATGTGTCTGTTCCAGAAAGAGCAGTGAAACCTCTCGGTATAGAGGCACTTTACAAAATCCTGGTAATGATGATGATGATGGCCTGTATTTTGCAGGATTCTGATGGGGAGGCATAAGAGGATGTACCTCAGGCTTTTATATCACCTCAATTAGTAGTTATCAAAAACATTGGTAATTTTCATGCAGATAAACCATGATTTAAGATCCTCTGTTGTTATGAGAAGGATTTCTATCGAGCATACTGCAAATTGGATGAGCTGGTAATGGGAGACAAATGAGTGGGCTGTTCTGCTGCTGACCATGGTGGTTCCTACCTAGATTGAAAATGAAGAAATCCAGTTGCCATAGCAATATGCAAGATGCTAATTATTAAATAAAATCACTGAGAGTTAAAGGTTTTATGCTCTCATAGAGAAAATATTGCCCATTTCTAAGCACCTGAATGTAAGGGATATATCAAGAAAGTAATAACTTATTTTTAATGAGTCTGGATAAACAGATATCCAGCTCCTGTACAAAGCTTGCTTTCTCTCAATACCATGGGCAACTGGAAAACACAAAGACGTAAGTGTCTTTCGTGTAGAAAAGGGAAAATCGAAGGGATTCATGGAGGTCCTTCAGCATGTAAACAGCTGTCATATAAGGGTATGGATCTGACCTGACATCCTACATAGTGGCTATAGGGGAAAAAAAATGAGTTGATAATGCACCAAGAAAGAGTGAGGCTGGATAAGGGTCTGGATTCAGAGAGCCTCAGACCTCCAGTGAGTGTGAGGTGCACAGGTGGCTGGTACTTGCTAATATTTATTTTGCTGAGTCTGGATCTGAACCTGTCCTCTCAGGGCAAATCTAATGGCAAAAGCAATGAGGTGCTGAAACCTACTTCTCAGGAAGACTGTGAGACCTCCATCTTTGAAGGACTGTTGGAATGAGACAGGTAATAAATATCACTATAAATGCAGCCTTAGGCCAGGGGAATGGACTCTGAGAGTTTAGATCTTTTTGAGTTGTGTGAGTCCAGGTCCCCTAAACATCCCTGGGCCTGCTTGCGCATTTAGAGCCAGGCATTAAAGGTAGGTGAGATTTCTAAAAGCACTAATTGTCAGCTTTACTGACTCCCTCTGGAGTCAATAGTGAAACTCATTGATTTCAAGTGAAGCAGAATGCCTTTGAAAACCAGGCTCTAAGTGCTTTGCTGGACAGAAGCCTTACACCATGGAGAACATGTCCTGTTACTTTCGGTAAGCAATTTCACAGAGCAAGCTCAGTCCAAGTATGTTTGTGCAAATATAACTACTTGATGGAAAACTGTGATCAATTTTATTGAGGAAAAGCTTAGATATATTCAAAGGAGAACACATCTCAGTGTTCATCACCCAAGATGTAAAAGAGGAGGCAAAAATAACAACCTTGTCATCTCTCTAGCAGTTGAATCCAAAAATCTCATAAAGATATGTATTCATCATCTTTTGAATGTCAAGCCTATTGTGGAAAAAGATTTTATCTCAGTATAAGTCTATGTTATCATTAAAAACTCAGACTGATCTCCAAATAAATCACAGTATCACGCCCAATATCTTTTAAAAATATATATGTCTAACTGACAAATAAACTGACTTCTCTGAAATCATCTGCTAAGACTAAAAAGAAACCTTAGCTGTTTTTCACAGGCAGCTAGATGTTCCATGGCAACTTGTATCTCTCCACATCTGTAATTTAAACATGTTCAGGGCAAAGGAAATCTTGACAATAAAATATAAGGCCAGATATTAGTGTAGTTATGTCACCAAATAATTTAGTTACTAGTACATAAAAATGCAGTTATCAAAAAACTAACCAGTCAGAAAGAAAACAAAAAGAGATTATGCGTTTTTATTTATTACTCTAATAATTTTTTTCCTATTAGCCAATAAATGGAAGAACTCAGGGTTTAATATCACTGAAGGGCTTTGGTGTATTTTTAAATAAAAGTTTTCTGCATCTCAGTATTCCTTTTCTTCCCATTAAAAAAAACAGACAAAATTTATCATTTTATGTAAAACAAGTTTCAGCTACCACTCTGATATGGAAAAAATGCTATATATATAACTCAGCAAAATTGACAGGCTCTGCACAGAAGAGGCTCAAGCTTGAGACAAGATGGAAAGTGAAAGGTGTCCCCTGGAGATGGCTGTCCCTCCAAGTTAGTCTTCAAATTGCTAGCAAAAGAAGCTAGGAAACTCTGGTTTTCTTTCTGATCAGTGACTGCTAACCCACATTGTCTTTAAAGCTGTGCTCAACTTTTTGTTTCCCAAGGTAAAAAAGCCATATACTTTCTCAATGGAAATCCAATTATAGAAAACTTAAAAAAATATCTCTGCTAAAAGATCACTATTTTAAAACTTAAATTAAAAAAATAAGACAGGAATTGATTTCAAGGAATATCAGATCTAATGAAAGATCATCTTAAAATACTCTTTAAAACCTATTGTTTTAATACATGCTTTCAGTGAAAAGCGCTTTGGTCTTTCAGGATTTTCACTGATTTTTATTACTTTAATGTTAGAATGGAAAAGTAATCCCTAGACCCATATATATGTTTTCTCAACACCTCAATTCCATAATTACCATTTCTGGTTTATAATCCATGTGAGTGGTGGTGATTAGTTGCAATACATGTCCCTATAAGTTTTCACTACAGTATTTCTTTAGATTTATATTATAGCACAAAGCCTTTCTAACCTTAAAGAGCTGTGGGTAGGAATCTGAGCAGCTCTCCTGATGTTTTAAATATTTTGGATATGTAATTGCCAACATCTGTTCAGGAATACCACTGAGAGGATCTACCATGCATGGTTTTTTTGCTATCTTCTCTAACTTGTCATGCAGGTTGGAGATGTTAAACACTGAGGCTGAATGAGACCTGTCCATAGATAATGCTTGGCAAGAAAACATCGCCATACTGTTGGTCCTCAATGGACTCATCTCTGCATAAATTACTTTATAGCAAATATTATTCATTATTTTAAGAAATAGTGATAGATTAGATAACAAGCAATGAAAAAAGTGCTTCTTTCACTACCAGGTCTGTAGTAAAATAGGGATCATTTTTTTTGGCAGGGGGAAAATTATATGCATGAAAATGTGAGAAAATACAATTTGATGAAATGCTGAATCTACTGAAAACAATGATGAAACATTTTCTGACCTCTTCAGGGCTTGAAATTTAAACAGTATTTCTATCACGCGCAAATGGATAAACACCATGACAAATTAGGCTATCTATGCCTGCAGTCTTGAAACCTCAACTCATAGCACAGATTTAGATTCTTCTATCCATGTGCTCTTCAACATAAATATGCATTTTGAGGTCATTAAACTTCCATTTTTAAAAATCAATATCCGAAGACTTTAAAAGAGTTTCATTGTCATTTTTGTATGGTTCATGAATGAGTACTTTATATATGTGATTCATGAGCCATCACATACCTCTGTTCCTAGAGCAGTACTTGTCTTAGTGAGGTCTGTAATTTTGGAGGCACTCTAATTCCTACTGCCCACAAAAACAGTATTGGAAAAACATAGGAAAAATGTATTCTATTGACAGGTCACATTCCCTACATTCCTCCATTTCCTGGTCAGTATCTATGGTTAAGTCATTTGTAATTACTGTGTTACTACTGGAAATGGCATGTAGGCTTTAACTGCAGCCGGAGTGTTTAACCTGTTTTTCACCTGAAATGACTGAGATTGTTTTCAGCGCCCGCAGTACTCTGAACGTTCGTAGGGCTGAGACATTGCCCAGGTCCACAAACTCAGTTATGTATCTGTAACAAGGGAAAGTCACACACAGACAATGACAAAACACCAGCAAAAAAAAAAAAAAAAACCAAAACAACAGTCAAAGGGACAAAGAGAGACAGAGAAAGAATCACTTGTAGCTGAGAGCCAAAATGTAAGGATCAGGGCTTCTTACCTGGGATTACTGAAATAGTTTTTAAAGCTCTCAATACCCTGAAAGTCCGAAGAGGTGAAACACTGCCTACATTCACAAATTCTCCTACATACCTGTAGAATTAAGTCACAGTTATTTGGAATTATACAATAGAGAATGAGACTTGTCTGAATGTAGAATGCATTCATACATAGTGGGAGCAAATGCAGTCGAATGAGAAGTGCATCCACTTTTCAACCAGTTCTTTGTTGCCATTTGTCCCATATTTTCCTAGTACACATTATTTTAAATGTTTCTTGAACTATTCAACTTAGGTAATAGGCATCAATTCTTTAAAACTATTGGCTGAACTTTGTTACTATGGCGTTCAGGAATAAATACAAATTTTACCTTTGTATAGTTTTACAAAAAGTTCTTTATATTATAGAAAATATTAAGAGTTATCTTGCTGCTTTTAAAAAAGAAAATAAAGTTTCAAATACCCGATTATTTTTCACATAATAGCTTCTGCAAACTACATATAGGACAATATGATATTTGTGCAAATGTTTCTACTGGGTTATTTATTCTAAGAATGTACTCTGTGGAAAAGCAGATGTTGGTTTCAAGAGATGCTTAACATTTTATTTTGTTTTATACATCAAATCCATGTCCTTTGGCTGCAGAAAGATGAATTTTGAATGACTATAAATGCACTCCTACTAAAAACTATGATTAAAATACCAACTTGAACTCATTGCTGCTATGCGTATTTTGGTCATCGTGGTCTTCCTGACCACACATGAAATAAATGCTCAAAGTGGGGTCAGTTATAGAACTTGTCTGGTTTTGTCATTATTCTAGAAAATTATTTCTTTCAAGTCAGTTTACACTAAAAGTTTAGTCACCACCATATCTTCAGAACAAAAGAGCTCTTGGACCCTTTAATTTCACGATTAAATCTCTATTCGATTTTGTTTACATATTCTACTTTTAGACAATAGTTTTTACATGTCAAGGAAAAAGCTCACCTGGTTATTTTACAAAGCCTGCTTAAGTGGACTTTGTGCAAAGGCCTCTGGGGAGAACAAAGCATCCTATCATTATCTACTAATCCAGATTATAACCTGGAAGAGCAATATTGCTTCTCCTCTACATATTCTCCTAGGGGAGTCTGGACAAAGGTTTACCTGTTTCCTCCCCAGATTTACCCAGTGCTTCTGTCTCAAACTCTTCTGCAGCATACAAGGGTGGAAAAGAATAGCTTGGAGAGAAGCAGTAGCAGGGGAATATGGTTTTGCTGACCACAGATTTGTAAAAATGCTTTATTGATATGTGGACAAGCATATGAATCAAATATCACTGCTGTTTCTTCACAATAATTAATTAAAATGCATTTCAGCCATTCCTTGAATGAAATTGAAGCAGACCGATTCTTCTGTATTGGGGAGCAAGAAACAACTGGAATTCCCATCCCAAATTCTGCTGTTAGCCAGGGAATTGCTTATTTTCTATATGCTTTTGGCAAGGCACTTTCCAACCCAGAGTTACAGTTGCCTCCCTTTCACTTGTCTGGGAAAGTCTGGTCTAAACAGAGGCAGTTTTATAACCCATCCATGTCTCCACAGAGGGCCACAAAACATGGCTGTGTCTGCTAGCACAGGGTGGGAAAAAAGTCTAGAAGATCTCTGGCATCTCTTACTCTCTAGTGTGTTCTTTAAAACTACTCTCTGTGACCCAATCTGTGCTGTTTCTACCCAAAAGAAGATGTAAGATATTATTTTGGAATAACTCTAAAGCAAGTGATTGTCTTTCCACTAGAACACCCAACAGTGTAAGAATTAGAGTTTCTCTTAGCTCAGAACTTCCAGTCCATCTAAATCTCATTCCCCCTTATCAGGCTCTCACATTTTGAACCCTCATCTTTGTTTCCAGATGCAGAAATACCTCTAGAATCACACTAGCTACAAGTAAAGACAACACCAGGGTAACCTGTGTGATCAATCTTACTTAGATTACTTGCAAATTAGATTTATATGAAGGATAAAACATATCAGAATACAGTCCATTATCCAATGCTCTGTACTATCTGCTGCTTGCATGCTTGAGAGAGAGGTTTCATCGTACACAGGAAGATCATATTGCAGTCACTATTAACTCTCTCAATGTTGCCTATGGGCTCAAGGAAAAGCTTTTCTATTTCTTTTCTATTCCAGAATTCCTTCCTTTTTTTCTATTCTAAAAATGTTAGTATAATATTCATTAAACTAAGGAAAAAGAGGAATGGATTCTGGTGCTATAATTTGATGCTGAGAAGCTTGATTTTTCACAGTTGCAGGCTGCCCTTGTTTTAGGGCTCTTCTAACTAAGAGATAAAATATCATTCTGAAAGAAAATTGAAATGTAACTAGGAAAGAAAGCACAGACACCCAAGCATCTCATTAAATAAGCCTTTAGGAAATGTTCATGAATCCTTGGGCTTCAGCACTGAGTGGCTATTCAAGTCTAGAATTAGAAAGGAAAAAAGAAATCTAAGCCTATAACCAGAACCAAGTCCTGATCCCTGCTAACTGGGAGATAATTGAGCTCTGGGTAACTGTCCATCTATAAATTTGTGCAAACTTTTATGTCTTTCCAGCTCCCTAAATCCCAAACACCCAGAGACAATGTGGACAGAGTTTAAGAGTTATTCAAACTTTGTCCCACATTGAATGTTCAGACTTGAATTTCAGTGACAACAAATGAGATGCTCCCAGAGCAGTTCTGCAGACCTGGGGGTGATATCCCAACCTCTGCCCAAGTTGAGAAGATAAGGTAGAGCAGATGCTTTGCCAAGGCTGAAAACTGTGGCTCCCCTTGGCCTTTTCCCTGCTTCTGCTTCCCCATCAAAAACCAATATGTCAAAAAATATGCACAGAAACTTTCCATGTTGTCCTGAATTCAGAGGCCTGCAAATAAACTCATGTTCTAACTCACTGATGAATTATTGTACTCTTCTTTTGCCCCCAATCTGATGGACAGGAGAGCAGGCTAGTGATGTTTTTGTTGTTCTGTCCTGCCTCTAAATGTTGCAGAATTGCACTTAGCACTGCTTGAGGAAAATACCTAATGTGTGCTGACCTCCAAAAGCTCCTCCCCATCTGCATTGTGATTTTTTTTTAAAGATTATCACGATGGCCAGATGTCAGTTCAGCCAAATCCATAGGAATGCAGTAACAGATACCAGGCCTAGGGCTGGCTTTGATCCAAAGCCTACTAAAATTAATGGGAGTCTTCTCGATGAAGTCCATATAGGTTTTACACATCTTCATGCTGTTCTGAAAAATACTGCTAAGGATCATAGAACGTCTCAAGTTGGAAGAGACCTAAAAAGATAATCTAGTCCAAATCCCTGCTTTTCACAGGATTACCTAAAAATAAACTATATGACTAAGAGCGACTACTTCGCCTGGAAGTTCTTTGAATATTGGTCCTGATCCCTGCACCCTACCAGAATCGTGCAATAAACTTCAGTGGCTCTCACTAGTGTTTGAACTAAGTTTGGTTAATAGTTTTTTCCCAATTTTGGTTCCATTCAAATATCACGGGCCCAGGAACTCAGCTCAAATGTCAGTGCTAAAAGGCTTGCGTTTCACTTAGTACTGAGAATTGTGTGGTTTAAAGATGGCAGCGAGATCTAAACTATAAACAGAATAGAATACAGGCATGATTAAGCAGAAGACACAGAGATATCAGATTAAGTATTTCTATAATTTGGAAATGGGTATCTCTACTAGCTTCCACTTCTTGATGACGTGCTCTTCACATACTTTTTTCTGTTCTTTGAAGAAAACCTGGATCTCTAGCTCAGCTGGAGATACTGACAGTGTCAGACATCTGCCTTTGGCCAGAGATTGGGCTGACCCTGTGTCCACTGTGAGTGTTGGCTGACTGCTCCTCTACCCCTATGTATTTTTAGCTGTCTAGATGCCACAAATCCATCAGTTCTTTCAAAGCACCCAAACCCCAGATGTCCTAAGTGAACTCTAATAACCTAGGTAGTAAAAGGGGAATATCACAGCGGGAGTAGGGTTTTTATTGCCAAGACATCTAACAAGTTTCAGAGGCCTTTAAATTAATCCTCTATTGTAGTAAAATAGTCATTAATTTCAAAGTGCAGAAAGTTTGTGAAGTGGAAAATGCAAAAAGAGCTTTGGTGGTGTTACAGACAGCTGAAGTATAAATAGGGATTTAAATACATGGATATTCAGTCACATAACACTTTCTATTCAGGGGTCCGAAGTTTCTCAAAACTACATTAGATAAGCAAGTATTATAACAGATATTTTACAAACAGCTTTCTCTGTGGTCCATGGAGAGAATAAATAATTTCTCCAAAATATTCTAGTGAATTGAGAGAATAGAATTGAAAATTCCTAACTTTTTCCTCTGAAACCACACAGGAAAAAAATCCCCATGCTAATACACTTCAGCATTTTCTCATTTTCAGTACAATTTGAGTTTAAAAAAAAGGGAACACCTAGTTTTTTGGGGTTTTTTTAAGTTCTATTGTATATTGCTGTTTTGAAAAATACAAAGGAGTGCTACTTACGCCATAACAATAACACTGAAATCCAGCCAGTTCCATGGATCTCGAAGGAAGGTGAATTCTGTCATGCAAAAGCCTCTCGCCAATATTTTTATCAATGACTCAAAAGTGTAAATGCCAGTGAAAGTGTACCTGCGGAATAAAAGGCCTAAGATAAACAAAAGCATTAGAAAACAAAAAAAAAACTAAAGCAGCAGACAGCTGGAACGGCAAAGGCACACTCAACACATGAAACACTCCTGCCCATCTCACTGGGGTTGCTCATGTCAGTCATGGCTGCAGTACTTGGCTGTGTATGTGCAGCTTCATGTGTGGCCCAAGGAAGACATGGGAAAGTGCTCATGACAGCCACAGAATGAAGATAATTTTCACCACAGGGTGTACGTTGATGAATTCTCTACTCATTAAGTCAAGCATGAATGCTAGGCTGCTAAGCTGTGCTACAGGACTTTTGAAGCTCTGCCTGCCAGTGAAGAGGAATGGATTATGCCACATTCCATTTTATTTCTCGAATTTGAAAGAGGGTGGCTGCTCCATTCATACCTCTCAGTTCTTCTTGCCCAGGATATTTTGAAGGCCAGCAGGTTAAAAATTGTCACCACTCGGTTTTATTAGGTAATATTCCTACAACTTCTCTGTGTTCTGCTATCCACAGTAAATCACACTATCAGAATTAAATAACAGAATGCCTTCTCTCAACAAGAGTAAATCAACTTCTACCCACGTGTTAGATGTAGCAATTTTGACCTGCTTAACAGTAAAAAATACACAAGGGTGGGGTTTTTTTTCCCCATAGTACCAAGAGCCTCTTGAATGTGATAATGTTGGATAGAACATACATCTCACCTTTTGTAATAAGGTGGTACTTGTAAGAAAATTTAGCAAATTCTCTGCGGAAAACAGTAATGTATCTGACTTATAACATTCAGATCTGTATTCACTTAGGGCTTCATCTACCATCAGAGACATATTTCAGGATATATAACCTGAGACATCTAGCCTAATAGGACTAGGTTTTCTAGGTCATATCTTAATAAAAAAAAATTGAGGTTTAGTATCCATGACTGGCATGTCCTATCCCTTTTCTCCAGCTGAAGATGCAGATGATATTGAAGCCTAAAAACAAACAAACAAACAAAAAAAACCCAAACCCAAAACAAGCAAACACATAAAATTCCATAAATGACAAAGCCCATAAGTCATGTCACAATCTTTCACTAGCTTGAGTTTTCTGTTCAGTCTCTATAATACTGCCATCACACATATAAAATTATAACTGCTGAGATTCCTTTTTGCTAAGAAGAAAGGTATAAGCCATTAAAAGTGGTAATCTAAGGAAGAACTTCCTTTTGCTTAAAAGGAAATGTTTTAACTGTATTGTACTGATCTACAACTGGGCACACACATAGAGAGTGACAAATCTCATGCCTTTCTGCCATCATGTCACACAGTACAGCTAGATACTCATGCTATAAAACCCCAATATACTTCATCTTAAAATGGAGATTAGCAGGGCATTTTTTTTGTGCAACAGTAGGTGTTTCTTGTATCTGTCTTTTCACAGTTCCTATTCAGTTTTGCTTTGGTATTTCAAATATAGGTCACCCGTGTGACAGTCTCATTAAGCATGTGTATTCAGTAATACATGCAGAAAACACATGCAAAGAACTGAAAAAAATACTTAACAGTACATAAGCTCATTAAAATGATAAAGCACTTGTATTTATTCAGCATGTCAGATGGTTTAATTGATTGTGTAATCATCGTCTAATTCTAAATGGATGGGGCAAAGTCCTCCAGCAACTGAACAGCTTCTTTAACAACAGAAGTCGGGATTTAAAAAAAAAAATGGTGGAGAGAAGTTGAATAGATTTCTTTTTTCAAAATGGTAATAAAAATAAAAATCTAGGCCAAATATTTGCAAAAAGGTTATTCTTGTATTCCTTGTGAGTCTCTGGAATACCAGAACAAAATGGACTACATGTATCTTTTCCAAATCTGGTATTAATCAATTTTAATTAGAGGTCATTGGGTTATTTTGTTCCTCAAAAGTACTTGCCTTTGATTTCATACAACACATATGGGGAGGAAAAGCTGAAAGGTATGAAGGGACACAGGAGAAGAGGAAACATGGAAGGATTTACTCCATGCTGCATGAAGCCATTTGCATTTCTGCTCTATGTTTCTTGCATGCTCTGTTTGGTGTACTGTTAACAACATTCACGTTTTCCTGCTTATGGAAGACACAACATGCACTTTGATATTTTTGTCCAGAACGTTCAAACTCCCAAATTTAGACATGTTGACCAAATTTTGGCTCACATGGATGAGATGTTCATGTTTCAGCTGAATACATCATGGTTATGGTGCTGTATGTCACTTCTCAATAGGAAAAGGACAACATCAGGGGAAAAAGAAAGTCATGGACATACTTGAGGGTACTATACAGAAATACATGAAGCATCCTGGGATTAGAATGTTATTGTGATCGGATGAAATATTTGGTTCAGTGATATCTATAATTAGTAATTTATGGCCTAGAAGATGTGCCCTGCATGATTTTATGAAACCTAAAATAAGGGCATTTTACTGTCTTTCCTTACAGCCCTGAGTAGACCAACCACCAGGCTACGAAGCAGCAGATGGCCATGTTTA
The DNA here is from genome assembly GCA_013401255.1 of Urocolius indicus. NCBI lineage: Eukaryota > Metazoa > Chordata > Aves > Coliiformes > Coliidae > Urocolius > Urocolius indicus. The sequence goes on from WBNH01009054.1 coordinate 23,034, forward strand.
TCGTATGTCAATCAAAAATAAAAAGTGTGTTCTGATTGGTTCAATGAGCCAAAATAATTGGTTAATGCACTGTGGGTTGATTAGCTTGTGCATCTGGTATCTGTTTCTAAAAGGAATATTTTAAAATAACTTAAAGAATTGAAATAGGCTTTCTGAAGCCCCTTAGCCACTTAAAATTAATTTTTAAAAACACAACCACAAAACCTTCAACTCATCTTTTTGCTATTTTTTTCTGAAGATCTGTCAAGGTAAAAAGGCAGGAATCCTCATAAATTATGCCTACCAATGATTACAAAGGAACACTTCTCATGTTGCACTCAAACCAAAAGAAACTTTAGCTTCCAGTAAGTTTCAGCTTACGGACAAAACTCAGTATGTCCAGGAAGTATTTTCTGAAATAATTCAACTCCACCAAGCCTATTTTAATGTGTCCAGCCATTATATCTCTTGCATGAGAACTAAGGAAGCCTGGCTGATATAAAATTAAGTTCTCCTCATCCATGATTTCATTCAGATGTAGCATGGCAGGTGCATTTACCAAGAAGTATGAGCTTGGTAGACCAAAAATTTAATTTACTTACTAAGGAGGGTTTCACAGGCAACAAGCACCTGGAAAAACATTTTGTTGGGGCTGATAGTATGGTCAGTATTGCTGGAAAGAAACCAGACAACAGCGAACAAGATGAAAAGAAGAATGTAACAAATGGAAAACGAAGGACAAGGTAAGGACAGGGCACACATAAACCAGTAAGGATACTTACTCAACATATTTATTCCATGACGGAGTCTCTGATTGTGCCATGAACACACAATTAGTTAAAATAGTGCACATAATAAACATACTGAACAATGTAAATCACTGAATTAAGGAAAGTATATAAGACTTCATAATTTTTTTACATTTCCCACAAGAAGTGGCAGGTCACTCATAATTTGCAAGTTGACTAACAAGGATTATAGATATTTTTTTTGCAAGTGCATAAGGAAACAAATAATTATATAAACATAAATAAATGAGTTAACTTTCCCTGCTATTTTTTTCTTTTCCCATATCTTTATACATACTTCATACAGTAAACAAATGTACTGACTCTGCAGTCTTCTCAAAATACAGCACCCCAAATTTACAGCTGTGTTAGCTAGATAACAATGTGCATAGGTGCACAACTTTCTATGAAAAGAGAGATTAGTGTCCTTTAAGCATCCACAGAAAAATCTGTGTCTGCAAATACCCATCTTATTTTACATCCTCAAATATTTCTCAGACAGCAGGGAAAGTTATGTTTCTGGTTTTTCTAATCTCTCTAATGGGCTTGAGGTCTCACTTTCAGTATACCATTTCACCAAAAGCTAATATGAGTTTCAGAGCACTAATTTTAAGGCGTGATCTGCAAACATGCTTGGCAGATACATAGTCTGCGAAGCTGACTGCCTCGGTTGAGGCACCAGTTTTCTTAATTAGAGGCTAAAACGAACCTCCCAAGTGTATTGTCCATGCACTTAGTTGCTAAGCTGAGGCCATAAATATGAAAAGGAGCACCTTAAATCAAATTCCTGAAATTGAAAACATACTTCACTGAACTGCTATCCTAAAAGCATATGCCATTCTCTGTAAAAAAATTACAAAACATGCATAAATAGCAGGCTCAATGCTACTAGAGAAAGTTTAACTAATGAGTTTAAGAGTACAGAAGATAAGGCAGAGGAAAATAGTCTACAACTGGAAGGGCTGGGGCCCTTCCCAGAGTAAAATGGTATTTTGATGAATGAAATTTGTCCTTTCTCAGAGCCAAAACCTCTGCTGAGTACAGAGTAGAATGTTTTTTCGATAGGCCACGTAAGCAACTATGAAGTTAAATTGGTAGCAACCAACATGTATATTCCCCTGTGCAATTGCAGAAAACAGTAATTGAACTCAAAGGGATTCGTCTCCCAAACACTTTCCACTTCTGGGCTAACACTTCCTTCTGAAGGACTGGGAAGGATATCTGACATTCAGTGACATTTTCTAACATCATCTTAAGATGCATTTAAATAAGTTGTGTCCATCTGGTAAACACAATTAGGTTGTAAACTGCAGCTAGACTAGAAAATACTTTTCCAGCTATAGTGAAATACTATGAAATGGTGTGAGAACAACACTAGTAAACCATGGTGGTATCTTCAGGACACACCAATCAAATATTATACTTCAGTTCCAAGCAGAGAAATTCCTCTATAACAGTTGGTTTTATGATCACTAGTCTGATTTATACATCCCTGTTTCCTTGTAGTATAAACTGAATCTAACAGCTTTCCCAGATGCCCACTTACAGGCAGGTGTCACCATCTTCTTATTCAAACAGCATGTCACCATCTTCTTATTCAAACAGCAAAGAAAACATAACACAGGTTGAAAATGTAAGGGGTCACATTCGGGACATCAAACGCCCTATGAATTCTAACAGTTTTATGACCAACATAGAACATTAGAATGAAATATTTCAGCTAGTTATGCACCAGAGATCTGTATTAAAAGAAAGAGAAAACAGAAATTTCTACCAAAAAAAATAGCATTCCTACCTGAAATCTAATGCAATTGCTTGCATTAGAAAAAAATCAGTGACAAAGATCTACTAAAAAAAGGATAAAGGAGACGAAATTGAGCTAAGCTGTGATAACAGCATTGTGTGTTACCTATCTTAGAATTGCTACTAATTCAAATTAGCATGGACATGTCTAACGCATTCAGAAGCATGAGTTGGATTCTTTTATTGACCACAACCCAAATATACTAAGCTACTCATCAGGATCCTTTCTGGGTTAAATTAAATCTATTATTTCCAATTTGAAGTTATTGAATAGGCTTTGCACAAACTGATTCTAAAAGTTATAAATTTTATCTTCTAGCACAAAGATATTGAATCAAACACGGCATACTTCTATTCCAGACTTCATTATGATGGATAATTACTAATTAGCAGACTGAATACTAGAGGCTTTCTAAGTGATCATTGCCAAATTACATATAATATGTGCAAGCAAAGGTTAGTCTCAATCAATAGCACACATAATTGGTGCTTCACAAGGTCTCATTTTCCCTTATGGAGCAAAGTGTGTAAAACCTGCTGGGGAAAAAAAAAAAAACAAAAAAAAACCCAAAAAAACCACCTTACAAGCAGAAAATATAAAGATTGGAAATAATTTATGAGAATATTTTTTTCATATTTCTAGCATCAAGGACAGTAATTTTGGCCAAAATCTCATTCTGGATCAATGACAAACTGAGAACAACTCATTATAATACCTGGAAAGACTAAGAATAGAAATTCCTATGGATTTTATACAGGACAGTAAACTGTTTGGAGAAACAAAGGCCACCACAGAATGGTGTTTGGCTTGCAGGCTGGAGCTAAGAGAAGTCTTTTAACTTGAGGTAGACTGTGGGATGATCTCATTAATGTTCACAAATATGTAAAGCACATGTGTCAGGAGAATGGAGCCAGGCTGTTCTCAATGATGCCCAATGATAGGAAAAAGGGCAACGGGTATAGGCTGGAACATAAGAGGTTCCAAAGAAACACAAGGGAAAACATCTTCACTGTGAAGGTGGTGGAGCACTGGATCAGGCTGCCCAGAGGGGTTGTGGAGTCTCATTCTCTGGAGATATTCAGAACCCACCTGGACAAGTTGCTGTGTGACCTACTCTAGGTGGTTCTGCTCTGACAGTGGGGTTGGACTGGATGATCTCTTGATGTCCCTTCCAACTCTTAAGATTCTGTGATTCTGTGATTCTTTTAAGCATAAGCATCAATGAAACTTTAGGGGTAGTTAATCTCATTAATATGTGAAGATAGAAAATTAAGATGATAAAAATAGCTAATAATGATACAGAATGCAAAACGTGTTCATCCAATGGGATGCAGACCTACACTCCCTATGTCCCTATGTTTTCTGTGACAGAAATGGACCAGAGTCTTGTTCTGGATAGCCATCCAGACCATGGTCATAGAAATAATAGAACAGAGTTATAGAATCGTTTCAGCTGGAAGAGACTTTTGAGATCATTGAGTCCAGCCTTTGCCCCAGCCCTATCAACCACTAGACCATTTCCCTAAGTGCAACATCCACCCGTCTCTTAAACACCTCCAGGGACAGTGACTCCAGCACCTCCCTGGGCAGCCATTCCAATGCCTGACAACACTTTCACTAAAGAAATTCCTCCTCATACCCAGCCTGAACCTCCCCTGGTGCAACTTGAGGCTGTTTTCTCTTGTTCTATTGCTTGTCACTAGGGAGAACAGACTGACCCTCACCTCACAAAAACTTCCTTTCAGGTAGTTGTAGAGAGTGATAAAGTCTCCCCTTCTTTTCCCCAGGCTAAACAGCCCCTTGGCCATTCCTCATAAGAGAGGTGCTCTAAAACCTTTAGTAGCTTGGTAGCTCACCTCTGGATCTTCTCCAGCAGCTCAATGTCTTTCTTGTAGAGAGGGGCACAAAACTGGACACGGTGTTCGAGGTGCGGCCCCACCAAAGCCACAGAGGAATGATCACCTCCTCCCTCCTGCTGACAACATCGTTCCTGACACAGGCCAGGATGCCCTTGGCCTTCTTGGCCAGCTGGGCACCCTGCTGGCTCAGGTTCAGCTTCTGTCAACCAACACTCCCAAGTCTCTCTCTGCCTGGCAGCTTTCCAGCCACTCCTCCCCAAGCCTGTAGCACTGCTGGGGGTTGTTGTGGCCCAAGTGCAGGACCCAGCACTTGGCCTTATTGAAACTCATGGCATTGGCCTTCGCCCATCCGTCCAGCCTATCTAGATTTCTCTGTAAAAGCTTCCCTATCCTCAAGTAGATTGACACTTCCACCCTGCTTGGTGTCATCTGCAAACTCACTAAGGGTGCACTCTGCGCTCTCATCCAGATCATTAATGAAAATATTAAACAGGAGTGGCCCCAGTACTGAGCCCTGGGGGACACCACTCATGACCAGCCATTGACTGGATTTAATTCCATTCATCATGACTCTTTGGACCCGACCATCTAATCAGTTTTTCACCCAGGCTAACAACAGTCAATTTTTCTAAGATGGGGGAATGTGGGAAATGGTGTCAAATGCTTTATTAAAGTCAAGGTCTACCAACATGCACAGCCTTTCCTTCCTCCAACAAGTGGGTCAACCTGTCATAGAAAGAGATCAGGTTTGTTAACCAGGACCTGCCCTTCAAAAACCCATGCTGACTGGGCCTGATCACCTGGTTGTCCTGCATGTGCTGCGTAATAGAATTTAGGATGATCTGCTCCATCAGCGTCCAGGGCATTAAGCCTCCTATACTCTGAAAAAGAGGAGAAATACCTAGAAGAGGTTTATGGATTTGCTGTTAATATAAGTATTTCACATTACTAGGAGGCCATGGAAAAGTGTATTTTTTAATGACTAGACTAATCAAGCTTGGCTGGATGAGCAGTGAACTTAAAGGTTCTATCCTGCCTGAAGTCCCAGAGGAAGAATGCCATATAGAGCTACTTAACCAAGAAATCTGACCCCCACAGATTCTATATAGGACAATTTTACTTTGTCCTCTCTATTCTGCTCTGCTGCTGGCCTTCACAGTACACTCGAGTGGAAATGGAAATACTACTAAAGAAGTTGCTTCAGACGCTTATGTGTCTGGGCACCATTTGTTAATGCTCTTTTTTGGTTTTTGCCCTGAGCAAAAGGAGGATTGCTTGATTACAATCGTGTAAGACAATAGATGTGGTTCCCAGATTCATGTCTGTCATATTACCTGCTTGAATACTTGATGATTCAGGCTCCTTTCTGCCTGGGATACTGGCTTCCTGCTCAGCCAATTGGCCTTTGTGTTTCAGGTTGATGTGAAAGGTTTTTATCGACAGAAATCAAATCATTGCCTAATGCAGGAATTTCACTGCTGTTTTCCAGGGACTGGAGCTGTTGCCTCCTATCTGTGTTTGCCAAAGACTGAGCTGTTGGATTTCCTGACATTATGAACACAAGGTGATAACTTGGGTCTTTCTGGAACTAAAATGCTATTCACAGTGTGATCTCCCACTCCCTAAATCTTACACTCCTTATTTGACTATATTTCTGCTCCTGACATATCATTCAAATTCATTTCTCCATGGTCTTTATCTTTGGAAATAACGTGATAAGGATTTCTTGCATACTTATCTTTTGGTCTACTGCTACCAAAGGCATGTAGTTCCTGTGTATTAAACATGCTTCTTGGCTGTGATCACCAGCTGGTGTAAAAGAATATGAGAATAAGATAGAACAAGCCTTCAAGGCTGAAGGCAGTATTTGTACATGCTTGCTTATTGCTAAGAAGTTGACTTTTCAAGTTCTTCTCTTAGCCATACCTGTGCAAACTCACGGACCTCAAATAACTTCAGCAAGTCTGTACTGATGTAACTGTATCTAATAAGCATTGTTGATCTCTAGGTAGACTGCAGCATGTGCTGCATTGCTTGCACATGTAACTTGATCCATAAGCAAAATTTACAGCCTATTCTTAGTAACCATAATGTCCTGGCTGATATCCCATATTCAATTTTGCATATAATTACTGTGACTAGAAGCTTCAGCTATTTTTCCACTTGCTAGAATATCTATATCTTCACTTTATTTTTCCTTATTGTACGGGGAATTCAGTTCCATTTCTCATTTCTTTTTACTCTGGAACTTGATTCTAAGATGTTACTTGCTTAGCATCTATTAGTTCTAACTGGTTGACACAAGCACTACAGATGAGAGATTTCCATCACTAAACCACCCCACAATCACCAAAGCAACATGTGGAGTCTTTGAATTACCACATCCAGGTCTCCCATGAGCACCATAGAGAAAGCAGGCAACTCATGAAAAAGAGTGTGTTTTTAGTAATGATCACACAAAGATGAACATTTGGGTCAGTTTGGTCTTCCAGAGAGACATGACTATGGCAGAATATAAAGTTTCTGTGGCCAAAAAAACCCAAAACAAACAAGACAAAAGCAATCACTGCAGAGTATCTTGGATGACTTGAGAACTTGAACCAAAGGAGATCAGGCATCACCCTTTCACCAAAAGGTCCATAAGACCAGTCTGTGCTTTCCTTCTTATCTGGATAACACATTACATTAAACAAATTAAATGAAACCAAAACAATGAAACAATCGTGTAAGTGTTCTGTTTCATGATAGCAAAAAAAAATTCAGCTCTGAGGCAGTTCGAAATTAAACTGCATCTGCATATGGTGTCACAGAATCTCATATGACAGGTTGCTTAAGTCCTGAGTAGCAAAGCTCTCCATCAGTGTAGATTTTCTTAGGTGTGCTCCAGTCTTTTTTTCTGAGGTACTATACCCAGTTTATCTTTACTAAACACCATCAGGCCTTTCACACCTTTTAATCCTGAGTAAACATACTAGAATCTCCAGTACAGTTCACATCATCTGATGCCAGCAGTAAAACACAGTCATTTCAATAGCTCGCATAACAATACAAAATGAAACAAACCAAAGATCCAAGTGCACTTCTGCTTGTGCACGCAAATTCAGCCACAAGATTTAAAACAGTTTAATGAAATAAAATGGTTTCTGATTTCTATCCATCTGTGTTTAAAAACCACACGAAGTACATGAGGAGGGAAATTAACAGAAAGGATATGAATGTACCAAAATTTTAATTGCTGTTCTTCTGATTGGATGGAAAGGACTAAGTATATACAAGGCAGGAGTGGCACTAAATCGAAAGATTGTCTTTCCTTTGTTCAGTACTATAAATGTCTGCAAAACAAAACAGAAAATGTGAATATTTTGTATTTGCATTTATGCTCAGCTTTTCCCAGCCCACGTCCCATTGGGAAATTCCTGCCTATATGCCATATTTCTTCCCCATTCCTTCCCGAGAACCCAAAATTCCTTTTCACTCAGTGAATAGCTTTGTTCAACAGGAAATCTATTGCCTGTCTTATTGCAATATCCCAAATATTTTTATTTCTTTTGCTTTGTACAGGATCCTGTGCCATCATCTCCATTGTGAGACTGGGAAGAGAGCAGAATCACCTTTAAAAACAAAAAATGACCTGGACGCTAAAGCATGGTGAAGGGACTTTTATGATGCCCTTCTTCCAAGCTGGCAGGAACCTTTACTATGTTATTACTCCATCTTCTCTGCCTTGAGCACTTGATTGCTCTCCGTCAATATTTTTTTGGCCTCACCAAGCTGCATGAGGCACAACACAGGAGGATCTGACCCTGGAACTGAGGCACTCTCATTGCATCCAGGTTAATATGGGGTAAGGAAAGCAATACTGTGAGTTGTCTTAAATCCAAAGCAAAGGTAAATTGGATGCTGCCCCATTTACAGAACTCTGAAGATGCCCCATCATGCACAGAGGAAGTAATATTCACTCAGAGACAGAATCAGGACACCTAATACATAAACTCTAAGCAACTCACCCACTTTGTCTAAGACTTTAATTATACTAAAATATCAAATCTCTACCTTCTGCTTGTGCCCAGAGACAGTAGGTAAATTAAAAAGTAAATTAATTCTGTCCCTTCCAGGTAAGTAATCTGTTTGTATTTAGCCTTTTAACTTTTATTTTGTAGTATTTGCATCTGTTTCTACACTGTTCTAATAGAAGTAGCACTGTGGTCATATTAATCCATTGTTTACGGGAAATAGCATAGCCCAAAATCAGGAACATCAGTATCTGAAAGAACTGGAAGCTACCTAAAAATACATTGTACTTCCAAGCCTTATGTTGGCCCCCATTTTGCAAAATGTTTGGAAACAAACTGCAGTAAGCAGCCAGCCCAGTTCTGCTGTCAACAGCCTTTTGACAGAAGCTCTTTGCACTGTTGTGGCTTTAGTCCAGCCTACACATGATTCCTCATCAGGTGATGCTCGCTTTGGGATGAAGCTTACCCTTCTGCAAAGTGCCAGCATTGCACATGCTATTCACATCTCCCTTCAGCTCTGTTTTGATCATCTTAAATGGAGTTGAACTGTCCCTCAACAGAAAAAAGAACCACTGCTCTCCAAGTATGTTTGTGGAGGTGTCTCTTGCTCTTGTGCAGAGTGCTAGCACAAGGCTCAAGTCACCCAGAAGCCCTTAACATTAAAGGGCTTAAGTGATAAATAGACCTGTGAGGAGTCAGGGATCTCATAGAGGGAGAGGGCAGATAAAAACCTCTGGCTTAATTTAACTCAGCTACTGCTCTGCTCTTTTCAGACACTGTATATTCATACTCAATGTTATCGGAAAATGCACAAGTTTTAATTATGCTTTTTATCCTTCTTGGCCTTCCTGCTTAGATGGTTTCTGGGAGCCCTGCTCATGATGAAACTCTGATCTTTAATCTGGAAAAAAAAAAAAAACCAAACATTTTTACTGGCTGTAGAAATATAAAAAACAGAACCCTCAAAAGAAAGACAGTGTTTAGAAAAAGCAAAGAAGCAGACAGGCTATTTGATGCTCACCTTACGATCATTATAGAAGGGGTCAAGGTCCTCCAATGGCTCCCCAATGAGCTCTGGAGGAACAGTCCCATAGATATCGGGCAGCTTCTTGCAAGCCTGCAAATCAAACTGAGGCTGAGGTTTCTCTTCTTCACCCAGCTGCTCTCTGTATTCCTGCTTTGCATTCCTGGCAAGCTTCTCTGCAATTCGCTTCTCAATAGCAGCCAAAGATTCAGGCGTGAACCGGTGGAAGCTGTTAGTACCCGGTGGTAACAAGAAGTCAGCCATCTTTTCATCCTGCTTTGTCTTTACTGGTCTTTATTCCTAGTAGCGGAAAAAGCTGAAACAAAAAGTACCAAAGGTTAGTGACATGAGCAAAGTGATAAGAATGAAGCTATCAGAATAAAGACAAGAGCTTCAGTAACTTGTAGGATATCTATTATCAGGAAACCATTTATTTTTATGTGGTTAGTAGAACATCAAGGAAAACAGAAACAACTGAAATTTCGATTAGGAATCACTTTTGACCAGAGCTAAAAAGACTCTGTAGATCAACTGCAAAGTATTCTTAAGTTTTTCAGGCACTAAATCCAAACTAAGGAGTAACTTAGATTCATACAAGTTTAAGTTTCATTGAAAGCCAGAGGGATTTGGATTCTTAACTCATTTTTGAAAACTCAGCTCTGGAGTGGACAAACAATGTTCCTAAGACGACTGCAGGGCAGATTTCAATCAGTCAATCTCTAGCCACATGATACAAACTCTAAAAATGCCCCAGCTGTTCTATTCCAAATTTAAAGAGTGAAGGGTCAAGTTCAGATTCTTAAATCATACAGAAATTCTCCATAATCTCTGTCTTCGGCTTCTGCAAAGTAATTTTGATTTTCCTTTGGGATAGGACATACCATCTTCAAGATATCTGTCAAGACTTTTGAGCATTTTCTACTCGTCCACACCCTAAAATCTGAAGGATGTTGGAAGCCTAAATGTTCCTGCAAAGCCTTGGGACCTTGATTAGCACACTCCAAGCTTCTGAGATGAATATCCACTACTGCCACTTCCTCACATCCAAAAGCAAGGCTCATTCCATACAAAATCAGTTTGAAAAACTAACTCAAACCTGTGAGGTCTGATCATCTTGGGTTGATGGTGTTTCACTGTTAACACTTCTAGTCCCTGCCTGAATGAAAACGAGTGGAAATTGCCACAAATCCACAACTTACATCAATAAAATCAAGTGTGAAAAACACAGAACAAAAATCCTTCTTGTATTTGCATCATGGATATCTGAAAATTAATGTAAAATCGTTGTTTGAAAAGAGATGAAGCTTATCCCTGTTCTAGTAGCCTGCACAAATCCATCCATGTTCACTGAAGCAGAATTATGCAATTTAATAGTGACTTTAGTGACATGTTTTTCCAGCAAGAGAAACCCTCGCCATGCAACAATTAAAACTTGTTTCACAGAAGAAACACAGCCCTTGTTTTCTTACCACCACCAGACCATTCATACTAAATAGAATATAAGCTAGCTCAAACAAAATAGTAAATTTGGAAGTGGGCTATCCCTATTACATTTCGCAGTGTGCAGTATATAACCCTTTGTTCAGCCACAGTTGTTGTTTTCTGCTTTCAGATGGTATTTGTCTATTTACAGTGGATAGTTCCAGATACTTTGCTTCTATTAGGCTCTGTGATGACAGCATTTTTGTTAGCAAACAAGACTTTAACTGGACTCTGCATGACAAATAGCATATTTATTGACTCAATTTATTTCAGTAAAGTACTCTTTCAAATAACTACTGTTTTTCCTATTCTGACTTTGTTTTAAAATGAATTCATTAAATTGTCATTGATCACAGCCTATCATACAAGTATGATTTACTGGAGCTTGTACATTACACTCTGCATTACTGCTTGTTTGAACAAGAATGGCTAAAATGAATTAGCCTTCCTGGAGTTAGGGTATTCTGATATCTTTCGTTATTTAGATTTATTATCCTTATTTCTTTCTTTCTTCCCCTACATCACTCGTTTTACCCCTTTCCTCCTGAAAAACAGGAAATTTGAAAATTTCCCACAAATTGAGTTTCCTTATGCACAACACCTTGTGACTCAGCACTGGTGCAAGAAAATAGAATTTCACTTTCTATAAATGACTTCAGTACAGGTGGCCAGAGAACTCTCAGTTATTTGATGTTTCAATTTTTGTTCCTGTCTCAGTGCTGAAGGGGACAACAGAAATCAGTGGCTAATCAGTACTTCTGTAAGGACACAGAATCAGGTCTCTAAACTCGATAGGAGATCATTGTGGGCTGTTAGTTGAGGTCTAGATAATCATGAGTGCTGTAAAGACAGTGAATCGAGAATAATTGTTTGCTTTTTCTCATAATAAAAGAATGGAGAAATTTGAAATTAATCACAGAACAGCAGGTTTGAAACAGACACTGGAGCTTCTTTCCACATGGCACAAAGTTATTCCGTGAAACTTCTTAGTAGCAAACCACAAGGATTCCGAAAGCCACAAGACAAATCCAGAGACAAGAGATCTATTATGGTTTTAAACACAGAAATGCTGTCTCTGAATGCAAAAAATCTCTGAGCTGCAGAACCTAGGTGTACGCAAGAAAGACTTCTTATGTTTGCCTTATTTTTATACTCTTCCTAGGCTACCAGTCTGGAGAAACCTGACATCTTATGTCTTATTTAGCACTACTGTCAATCCAAGACTGCATATGCTGCCTTGAGCAAAAGCTCAATCTACCTGACAAGTCTGTGGCTGGCACTAGCTTGTGCAGTCAGGCAAACACTCAGAGAACCAAAGGTGATACTGTCTTACATTTTCAGGTGCTCAAGATCCACATTGCACCAACTACCTGCTTTCAGTGCTTTACACCATGGTTGGGTGACCACTTCCAGTCTATGAAGATATCCCCTTTGCTGGAAAACTGCTGGTAGTCACCTCTGCTCAACCTTCTCATTATAGCCAGACTGGATGGCCATATAGCACGAAGCACACCAAGTACATTACTGAGATGATCAGAATGTATGGGATGGTTCTACTAAATGCCAGTTCTCATGAATGTTGCTTGATCCCAAAAACTAAATCTGCACTAGAATATTTAGCATCCTTCTCAGACCTCCTTAAAGACTTCCAAAAGAAGCCATTCTGGCAACAGAATTAGTCTTTTTATTTTTGCAAGAAAAAAAAAAGTATAGGGGGTGATAACAGAGATTAAATAGTCAGGGAAAACCTAAGAAAAATGGGAAGTTTAATTTTTTTTTTCCAAGGGAATTATTTTTGCTTACAGCTCTCATTAGAAAATGGAATCAACTTCAGACTGGTCAAAACCAGATCTTTACGATTTTATCTGCAAATTCCAGAAAGAGCTGGCTAGAAATAACTGGAAAACCTACACAACCTTCACTAGACCTTTTGCTACACTTCCATTTACCTTTCCTTTAAAAAAAAATAAACATTTCCAGCATTCTTACAATTGAAGCTTGACATGTTTTGTCTTCTTTTTTGTATGCAAGTTGAAGTTCCACATTTTAATATATATATATTTTTAGTCTAATTATTTTTCAATTTTAAATACTTTCAAGAAATGAACAAGATAATTTCATGTGTCCTTTCAATGTCTAATTTCTTTTAATTTATGAATTGCAAATATTTCTACAAATAGTCAGAGTTAGCCTAGATGTTTCTTAAAAAGGTAAGAAAGTACCACAACTTAAAACAGAAAATCATCAATGACTGAATCAAAGAGCTGGAATGTCATTTCTTAAGAAATAATAGCTGTTGTGACTCATGTTTTTACAATATAAGCCTGGATATTTCCATTCCTCTCAGGCATATTTTTGAAGCACAAGGGTTCAAACACATTGTTTCTGTGATATCACCATGCACAAAATGAACATTTCCTTCTTGCTTTATCTTTGATAAATTCTCTTAACATTGGTTCTTGCTGATAAAAATGTACTGGTTATGTAAACAAAATGTGCATATGAAAATAAAGCTGTAAGATGCATATTTTGTATGGCATGACAAAAAGTGAGAACAGTTTAAACAAAGAAGACATTGCTAGCAACTGTATTTCTTCAGTAAGAGAAATTACATTTTCCTTTACAGTTTTAGCCTTACTCTCACAGGCTTCAGCCACCACAGCTCTAAAGACCTTTCAGGTTCTCAGAATATGACCTGCATACCCTATGAGTCTTTCCCTGACTACTCATGGATAGGTGACCTTCACCCAAAAGGCCATTTCTAGCAAGAAGTTGCCTTCAGACGTATAAACAAAGTGAGTCCTGCTCCCCTCCAGATATCTGCCCTTCTGTACTTACATGGGCTTTGTGGACTCAGACCATCACCCTGGCACCTACCAACCCCCAACCATGGCCCAAGATGCTGACACGAGCCAGAAGGGAGGTCCTGTGCCCCAGAAGCAAGAGAAGAAGCAGAGGCTGAGGTCCTTGCTGTGCACTACACCTGGATGGAAATTGACTTCAGAGAAGTAAGGGATGCTTGCACCTCTACCACCTCCTGCTTGCACAACAGCATAGGATTGCTTGCCTGCTGTGGTATCAAGGACATGTATGCATATATTTCAGTGCTAATAAAGCCAAACTTGAAGACCAACAACTTGACAGTGGTGCTCCCAGGCTAAGGGTTAGCTAACCAAATCGCTCATCTTAAGTAGGACTGCATTCACTTAACCCTCTTGATTTCTCTGATACCATTCCAGAAGCTCCTACTGAGCATGCACTGGGGAGATGGATGATAGCCCATGGAAGCAGATGTGTTTCCACTGTAATTCTGCTAGATCTAAATCTTACAAAATAACCATCAAGAATCCTAAATTATTTTCTTTAAAGAAATGTTTGAGACTGAATATAGATTTTGTATTCCTAACTGCTGTGGTAAAAAAGACAGTCATGAGGATGGGTTTCTTTTAAATGTTTGAGACCATACAGATCGCAGTTTTCTTTTTTTCCACCCTCCTTTCTGTATAATCTCTTTGGCATTTTCCTTTGACCTGCAGAGCACTACAAAACATGAGAATAACAGGCTAGAAAAATAAACGACAATACAATGACACATCTAATTTAACATCACTGGCCTGTATTCACAAATTCTTATACGTAAAATTACACATACACACAAACATTCTATCATAATTATAAAAAACTACAAGGTTATATGAGATCACAGGGAAGTTATTTTCCAAAAATAATGGCTTCATGGAGAACTCCTCGTTTAATTACGATCAAATAAAATCCCACAGAATCATTTAGGTTATAAAAGATATTTAAGGTCATCAAGTCTAACTGTTCCCCTAGCACTGTCATGGCCACCGCTAAACCATGTCCCTCAGCCCCACAGCTACATGGCTTTGGAATCCCTCCAGGGATGATAACTTCACCTCTTCCCTGGACAGCCTGTTCCACTGGTTGATAAGCCTTTCAGGGAAGAAATTGCTCCTAATCTCCAGTCTAAAGATCCTCTGGCACAACTTCCTTTTGTTTGTAGCCTGGGAGAGGAGACCTGCTCCCTCCTGGCCACAATATATTGGAATTTCAGAGTGAGGTCTCTCCTCAACCTCCTTTTCTCCAGGATGAACACCCCCAGAGCCCTCAGCCACTCCCCACCAGACTTTTGCTCCAGACCTTTCCCCAGTTTCATTGCCACTCTGTAGAGCAAAAGATCTTCTACATAAACATACATAGAATTATAGAATCATTTTGGTTGGAAAAGACCTTTAAGATCATCGAATCCAATGACTAACATAACACTGCCAAGCCCACCACTAACCCATGACCTCAGTATCTCATCTATGTGTCTTTGAAATATCTCTAGGACTGGTGACTCCACCACCTCCTTGGGCAGCCTGAGACAGTGTCTGACAACCCTCTCAGGAAAAAAGTTCTTCCTAATCTCCAATCTAGGCCTCCCTTGGTACAACTTGAGGCCATTTCCTCTTTTCCTATCACTCGTCACATCAACCCTCACCTCACTACAACCTCCTTTCAGGTAGTTGCAGAGAGTGATCATGTTTCATCTCAGCCTCTTCCAGGCTAAACATCCCCAGCTCCCTCAGCTGCTCCTCATAACACTTGTTCTTCAGACCCTTCACCAGCTTCTACATAAAGATCAAGAAGCTGAAGGAGTCTAGCTGGCTTAGACACTTCATAATTTTACTGACAATGAACAGACAACCTTTTTAGACTTAATTCACATACATTTATACTGCACTTCACATTCCACAGTTAGGAGGTGTCACGGGAAATTCTCTTCTAACTGAAAACTTCACTTGCTGTTAATACATACTCCAAGGGTCTGTGTGCTCACATCAAAACAAGGGGGAACTGAATAATATGGTCTTTGAAATTTTACACAGCACATTCATTACTTCCGCTTCAACTGATATCTGTTCTGTTCCTTTTTTCCAACACACATAATATTTTCAAGACCATAAACCACAATTTTTTTTGTAGTTCACATTCCTAACACATATAATCAGTTACATCTCCAGCTGGCATAAATCGGCACAGCTCTACCCATCCCAGGGAAGTCACAGCAGCTGGGGAAGCGATGTATTAGGAACATTCACACAGAAATCTTTCCTTAAAGAAAATATCTTCACACAAGGTGTGTTTTTGAGATTTCAAAGTAATGACCAAGCTTCCAGGGAGGTGGAAAACCCTGGATATTTTTTGCAATGTGTGAAGGCAAGCTGCAAATGCTTTTTCATCCAGAGACAGATCACTTTGTTGAGTGAGCTCAAAGGTGTAAAAAAGGGTGCTGGGGACACCTGTGCTGGCCTGGGACCAGGCAGGCTCTCATGCTTGGCCTGCAGTGGAAACAGTTGTTTTTCTACAAAATTCTGATGCAAAAAGCTACAAAATTTAGCTCTTGAAGGACATCTCCTAGGAAAAGCGCAGCATTGAAATCGGCCCCAGACTGACACAGGAGGAGTTGTAAGACAGAGTTTCTTTTGCTGACTGCATCACAAGGCAAACCTGCAGGTTATGACATTGCATAACACAGCTTACCTAAAACAAGCTCTGTTTGTTCACTCCGCATGCTGACCAGGGGCAGAAATAAATAAGATAAACCATTGCATTCACATCACTGGGGAAAAAAAAATATTAATACAAAATGTACAAACTGAAATCTCAGAGTCACCGACCCACAAGACTTTCATCACCAACAGCTCTGCCTACGCTGTTATCAGCTTTTAAATCCAGTTTAATGAGTTTGAGTGACATCTTGCTCATCAGGATCACGACATTCTGACATTACCAATGACTTATTGATAAGATAAAGTCCTCAGAAAGCTAACCTGTGCTAAAAGGAAATGAATTCAGAAGATTTCATCCCGATATCAAAACCGTATTTAGGGATGACAAATTTTATGCCAAGAATTAAATGCTATCACTAAGACTTCTCTTATCATAAAATATATATTCATAGTGAGCTAAAAATAACCTGCTTTCTTTGCAGGTGTTGTTATTTCAAATTATACTGCAAATAAATGACACAAATAACCAAGAGGGAAGCCGTACGTTATAGTTATCAATGTGTATCTCTGTATTTTGCTAAAAATTATAATTCTCTGCACCCAACAGGTTTTCTTGCCTACTTCAATTAACTATAGATTGCCTTAAGAGTTATTTTACTTTAGACCACTCAGCCTTCATATTCAGGGGAATATTTCTACTTTGCTATTCTGAACCAACAGTGCTTGCAAAGAGCTATCATGAAAGAGGAATGTTTTCAACTCAGGATACAGTCACTAGCTTTCTAACAAGAAGTAAGAAATCTAAAGAAGAGGTCCACATTGTGCCAAATATAATATACACTGCTCATGCCATTAAGTTCTTTGAATGTTCACATGAATAAAATATATCAAATCTGGTCCATTTTATTCAGAGTGTTTTGTAAAGACATTCTAACGGATATAGGAAGTTGTAAACCAGCTATTAAAACATATTCTGAAGCCATTATGGGATAGTTACGCTGCTGAAAGAAGGCAGGTTTTATGTTGGCCACCAAAAGCTTGACTGCATGCTTCTTGAGGAGAGGGAGCTGCAGCTGGAAAACTGTCTGATGCATTATCACAAAGGTATAGGCATGGCATTACTGATCCTCCCCTCATCCAAGTTATGGAGATACATTTCATCAGCAGGGAAAACCAACAGACTTGTAAAAATCATCACCAGAACTTATATATTTACATTAAAAAAAAATAATGGATTAAACTTTATAAGCAAAGCCAGAGCACCTCTTTTAGGACTTTAGCATTGAACTAAGAGACAAACATGACGTAACAACTATACTTCATTTTTAATAGTGGATAGAACAATACAGGAGATGATATAGAAACAAAAAGACGCTGAGGCAAAGGGTCAAGAAAATACTGGATGTGAAAGGCAGGGAGGAACAGATCCAAATCATACTAAGTTAGGCTATGGGAGTTAAGCTTGGATACTTCCAAGTCTGCAGTATCATGAGCACTTCACAATCACCACTCTTCAGTGAACTCCATCCATACACCCTTGGTATGCCCAGCTTCCCACCCTTCTCAACCTTGATTCTTCTCTGATTCATTAGCCAAAAAAATAGTCTGTTCCTCCCACCAACTTTATTCCAAGTCAATATAACCTTTCCACAAAACTCTCCCTGTCCACAGCAACAACCCTCAAGTGGCATTTGCAACTATCCTGTGGGATTTTGGCACAGCTATGTTATTATTCTCTTTATCCTACGTAATGCATCTCCACCTATCACACTATAGTCTCCCCTGGACAAGGATGCAAGGTCCCTGTTTGTCAGTGTTTTTGGATTGTGTTTTGTATTATTGGAGCACCAGCTCATGGCAAGCATTTTCAGTGGTTTTGCAATAAAATACACAGGAGAAGAATCAAAAGGAACAGATTCAGAAGTGCACTAGCAAAATTATCTTCCCTAGTAATAAAAATAGAGTGTCACGGAGGACAAATTGAACAGGGACCCTATTAGGGAGCAGCTGGTTGCTGCTTGCTGGGGTATACTGAAGATTTGATTCATTATTTAGTGCACTGTAAAATATGACAATACTATTTGGATAAAGTTAGTGGATCTTCCACTCCGATGGAAGAGATTTTCCCTGGTGAGAAAGAGAGAGAGATTATTGCTGTCCAAAGAGGAGGGATATTCTGCCCGTTTGCTATTGAAAACTGCCTGGGTTTGGTTGCCAAGTTTAAGAATCAGAGTTAAGAGCTTACATGGGGCTCTAGGGGTGCAATCCTTGGCTCATGTCAGTCAAGGGGAATATTCTATGTGACTGCAATAGGCAGTGGGTCAGACCCCTGGCGTCGGAGAGACAGAATGATTTAATTTCTGCCTTTCCCCTCCAATAGGTTCACTTCAGCGACTCGGCCTGTCTTCACAGAAAAGATGCAAGGAATGCTGGTGCTGACTGGCAGTGGTTCGATTTGAATTACATAATGCTTCAAACCATTATGTAAATTAGGCCAATGGAAGCAGGGAGGCAGAGGGGCCAGAGATTTTTCATTGTTTTTTTTGTTGTCAGTACTCAGTAGCCTTTAATGCTAGCACCAAGATTGCCACCTTCTAGCTATTATATTTTGCTGGCAGGTTAAAGGAATTAAACTATCTTTCTCCTGACACTAAATAAAACTTAAAGTGCATTTGAGCAAATGATGAGGAGGATCTGAAAAGTGGGAAACATTGATGATTTTAGAGGTATATGAGTCACATTACCAGGAGTGGTTTTGTCTCTGTCCCACTGATTTAAATGAGACTCACACTTCTAAGAACCCTGTGGCTCTCCTGAATATTCGTCCCCTTCTACCCTGTATAATTTCCTCATCATTTTACATGAAAGAATTTCTCAGAGTAAATAACACATTGCACAAACAATGATTTTCCAAAAGTCATGACATTTTCTGTTAATTAGCAATAATATAATCATCCAAATAAAACTGCTGGGGACATTGCATTTACTAACAAGCTACATCCAAATATGCATTTATGTGTCAACGGTGCATGCTTGAGTGGTTGGTAATATTCAATTGGGCCTGAGGCACAATGCAGTGGAAGCATACAATAGTAGCCTAGTACTGCAAATCCTGTTGTGGCTTCTTGCTTAATTTAGCTTATGGGACCAAACAGTCAATGAATAAAGCAGAAAATAATACATCAAGTGGCCTGTGAAAGAGAAACATCTGACGATGGTATCAATGCAGGATGTTTTCTAAATGGAAAAAGCACTAGCTCCAGAATTTGGGAACTTGTTTGTACTTCCTGAAAGACAAAAACACTATTTCTAAAAATAAATTTACAATTATTAATAGCAGTGATAAACAGCAATTGCACTTAGAAATCATCCAATACCTTTAGCCTAATCCCCTCCTGTAGAAAATGGAAGAATTTGGTCAGAAATCTTTATTTTTTTTATCTACCATGTACGGGGATAACTGTTCAAGTACTGCCTGGTCCTCTAAACATTGACCTGCAACTTTATCCATCCTGTAGTATAGTTCCTCATCTTACACAGGACAAATACTGTGTTCTAGAAATTTTGGACTAAAAAAAATATATTTTGAATATGCCACTCTTATGAAATAGCCTCATACATAGGACAGAATGAATGAACTAAAATCTAGTTCCTCTGATGCATCAGAAAAGGTTAGCCAAACCAAAGAAATATGAGATATTAGATATTCAGAGAGTAGGCACTTTTACGATGTGAGGCATCTCTCTTGTTTTGCACATCTACATCAGTGAGATAAACTATTGTTTAGACTCTATCAAAGGTCCTGATGTTTTAATGTTAGACATCTAAATTTAGACATTGATGTGTACCTATATGTACCTGTGAACTGAGTGTCTATGTTTGCATGTCTGTTTTTCTCTGAAAGAGCAGGAGCATCCGGACAGAAATCCATGTCCCTAAAATTCAGAGCATTATGGAACATGATGCAAAGGGTGTGATATGTGTCAGCTCTTCTGTTTGACTCTTCTCAGAAAAAAAAAGACTGGCTACCTCAAAATGCACGGTGGTAAAGAAACAGAGCATGAGACTGCTCCGTTCCAGAGGGTGGCAAACTATAACACTTTTGTAACAGCTTTTCATTGCCCACAATTATTTTCCATCATGAAGTACAGATCTTTAGTTTCAACAAACTATGTACTTTTGACCAGTCAATGACAACAATGTTGTTCCCAGAAACATGATAATTTGGGTTATCCTAATACTCTAAGACTCATAAATCTGGAAAATAATCCTGTGTCTTGTTTCTATAAATTAAAGGGATATTTGAGAACTGGATTGAGCAAAAATTGTTTTGAGCTAAAGTTTTTAAAAGTAGACTGAAATATGGGCTAGTGACAGCCATGACTTCTAAGAGACCACAATGAAACAAACCAAAAAATCCAAGCTGAAAATGTACATCCATCCTAGGTGACAGCCAATTTCCTTGGGCTTCAGCATGGCTTCTCGCACGTCCCTTTTCCATTCTCTGACAGAATGGAACTGGAAAAGAGAATCATTGAAAATGCTGTCACAAGACACAAGAGAATCTGTAAAAGCCAGATGTCCAAGCAATGTCCAAGCAAAAGGAACATCTAGCTTGAAAGAACAGACCATCAAAAATCTTACTGATCCTCTCAATTCTTACAATTTATAATATTTCCAGATGTATCTAAGTTAAAGTGTCTCATTAAGAATATAATGGGAAATCACACTTCATATGCTTAACACGTAATTTCATAGTGGTTAATGAGATAGTCCAGGACAGATTTTTGCTGGTTTGTCTTAACTCCCTTCTCCTTACACACCCAGAGCAGAAAAACTCTCAGTGTCTGGTCTACTTGTGTTTTTTAGGTATGATCTGATAGCACAGACATCATTGCCTCCATTTTAGCCAACACATACTGTAACAATCCCAAGAACTGATTGTTTAGGTGGACTTTGCTTTTTGCTGGTTGGTAGAGATAAGCAGCAGAGACACAGGCCCCGGTCTTCAAGTCTTTCTGACGTTGCTAGTGATGCCATCAGCTCTGGCCATCTCATATCTCACTCACCATCTCTTTCTCCCTACCCTGGTAAACACAGTCTGCATTCATCTTTCCAAAACTGCCTCCAAACCCACGGCTGGGACTGTACACTGTGCTGACCCTGCTCCTCATTTTCACGTTTCAACCTTCATTTGGGGTTTCTGAATAAAAGTAACATTACTAAAAACCAAATAGAAATGTTTTACTGAGCATGTCTAAAAATAGAATTGTAATCATCTATGCTTCCATTACTTTAAAACTACATTTATCAAGAGATTATTGTTCTGTGAGGTTTAGCACATGAGAAGTCTTATGTTTTAAAGTTCAATCATTTCACGGTTATTTATGAGCAGAAAATCTTATGGATTAATTTTATAAAAAGGCACAATCAGCTTGGGGATGAGATCTCCTTTTTTTTTTTTGGTGGAAATGGTCAGAATAAGTCTGCATTCCCATCAAGAAGGTTTTTGGCTTTTTTATTTTTAATATTGTTTGCTACGTTCACAGATAATGTGTAGCTGAGCACCAACAAGATAAAACACAAGGCTTATCATTTTATTTCAGAAAAATCTTTCAAGTTACATGTAAGACTTCTATGATTGAAGGAGGAGAGAAAAAAATCTCATATATTTCTCTGGTTTTTATTAGTTTAGTTTCTACATTAGACAGTTCTTTGAGTGCAATTGATTTTGTAGTTTCCTCTGTAGTTTCCAATTAATCATCCTCCTTCTTTGTGAGGTTGTTTTATAAAAAAAAAAACAGGAGACAGAAAAACATTTTAAAATAGGAAAATATGCTTGTAAAACCACAACACTAGCATGGGTATGCAGAAGTGCAGGTTCTGTATGATAGCACCCTTTCTAGAGGAAGGAGGAGCAGTGTTGCCTCTTGTATGTAACAGTTGACTGCAAATTTCCCATTGAAACTCTGTTTCTATAGAAAAATGCTTTTCCAATAAGAGAAGCGTTTTCGTAAAGAGCATCTACTTTGAGATACAAATTTCATTGTGTAACGACGAAGGCTGTAAACTGAAAAGGGAACAGATTTATCAGAGAAAACCACGATTTTCTTGGGACAAAAAAATACTTTCTCTCCAAGAATGATGGGAGATGGGCCAGAAATCACCCTAATCACAGCCCATTGCTGCTTCTCCCGCTGTCTGGACATCCCTGTGACTGTGTTTTTAAATCACATGGGAAAAATGGGAACTTTACATCGCCATTTTGGTCTCAATAAATACTATATTTTTTAATTACTCTGTTTTTCTCAGACAAATGACATCTCTTTAAATCAAGAGCAATAAATTCGACAATACCTATTCAAAACCAAGAAAACACACTCTTCTTCTAAATGTCACCATGGGAATCTCACCCAAGCATAAAACTTTTGACCAAGGACAAGGATCTTTTGGAGCATTGAATGAGTAACAATGGGATTGTTATAAAAATAAATAAAAGATGAGCAAGCTGCCCCTTCAGTTATGGATTTCCCACTGCAACAGCTTCAAAACTTTCTTGAAACACAACAAATTAAAATTAAAAAAAAAAAAAAGGAGGCAGACGATAAGGCTCGAACTGATAGCATGAAAACATCAAGCACTTTGCTTCAGATTAATAAATAATGATGGTGTGTTATCCAGGAAACAGTGCAATGCCAAGTCTGTTTGATCTCAGAACAACTGTTGGGTAAAAGTATTCTGAAATACTCTCTTGGGCAAATGGGCCAGTTGCATCTCATCTCTGGGACTTTGATTATTTAAATGGGGCTTTTATTAAAAGAAGGAATTTCATCCTAAAAGAAATTGTATAGTGTATCACCTTCCTAAGGGCAAATTCAAGCTTTACTATTTTATTTGAGGGGCTCAGGTCTCAAGACCAAAGGAGCTTGGAGCATCCTCTGGTTTTGCCCTCCTACCTGCAGATGGAAGCAATGGGAAAGGAGGAAAAGAGGGAGACTTGCAAGACCTGTCCCTTGTATTTCAGGAATGTATCAGAAAAGCCAGGATATTATCCTTCCAACAGCCCTCACGGCTCACACCAAGAGCTGTGAACATGGGAGAGCATCTCTTCCCCTCTCAGTCCTGCAGAGCAAGGAGCACTACCTTCATTGTATGTCTGGGAGCACATGGCAGCCTGGCTTAGCTGCACAGGGACTTCAAACACTCAGTGCCATGGCACAGGGGATGGACAACAAGCCTTAGTGTGGTCATACGTTGTCAGTACTTTTGGAGCCTTCTCCGAAGCTGGACATGTGACTGAGATGGCATAGAACATAGGGAGGCTTTCTGGATGAAACAGTTAAAAACAATCCCTTGGCTCCAGCTGCCAAATAACTCCCTCTGTTGCAAGTCATGTCTCCAAGCCTGAGTCCAACCCTTAAATTTTAAGGCTGATGGATGAGCTCGTTGTAGTCCACTTTCAGATGGCAGAAAATATTGCTTTTCCCCAGGTCAATCTGTCACAATCCACCTTCTCTCCAAGGAGGAGCCCTTCATCTCTCAGACTAGCATTTCCATCCCATAACCATCTCCTATCTCTCTGTCCCTCTCAAAACATCTAAAACTCCTCTAAGTTTACAAATGTGCATTACTCAGGCAAGTGTTTCTGGACTTGTTTACTTTGTCTCAGTATAATCATTCGCCCCCTGAAACATGTAAGTTGTTTCCTTACCAAACAGGGCTTCAACAGCCTGAGAGCTCATCTGAAAAAACCCCAAGCACTAATGCAGGAAGCGTAAAGAGATCTGATAAATGTTCCAGAGCTTCAGCTTCCAATAAACATATGAACTATAGCAACTGCCAAGAATTATGACTGCATGACATTATATCCAGCTCCTTGCTCTTATTAAAAAGTAAGCATGGGTGTCCGATGTGCAGATGGGCAGTACCACACAATCTGCTCTGCTCCACAATCTGTGTTGTAATGGATGCTCATAAATAAAGAAAAAGTTTTCATCTTAAGGAAACCTGTGCTGCAAACTGCTGCTTTTAGGGTTTGCTGTAGTAAATGGACTGAAGTGATTGATTCTGGACTTTCAGTCATTTTTTGTGTGATTTGAAATGAGATTTCTTCCCATCTCCTTCATACTACAGAGAACATAATGGACACTGATCACTAGTTTTAAATAGAGGAAGGTCATATGTACATTTTGTGTCACTGAAAGCTAGTATTTTTCGAAAATACTAAACTGATTGGCTTCTTATTGCCTGCAGAACACAAGAAGTGACAAAGTAAGATCCTTGGAAGAGTAGTAAGATCACTAAGATACTCTATGATAATCTGGAGCGATCACCTCTAGCAAGGTAAGAATTGTTTTACACTCATAACCCCTGATTTTACAAAGTGTCAGTTACTCATTTAATGTTGGGCGTAGTGTTACTGAGATTTTTGCATGATGACACTAGTAGCACTCGGCCTCAATATTCATAGCTAATAACAGAGAAGTGTTGTTTTGGAGACTGTGAACATTAAATGGGTTTTAATTTACAAAAAAAAATGACACTATTAGCTGCAACTCTGTAAGAAAAATACTCTGTATCTTTTTATTAGAAGTCCTGATCTACCTATCCTCGATTTTCCAAAACTATGTCTGATCCAAAATGAGATACATGGGCAAAGAGGGATAAAGAAAGAGTTGTACACAGGAGAAGTTTGAATTTAGCATCCTCTGAAAACCTCACTAGCTTACTGTGCTACGAAGTACACAAGAAAGTTTCACTGACAGCATCAAATTTACATTCCCCAAATTTCATTGCTGGAAATACACTTCAGTCACGCTCACTCTTACTCTGAGTAGCAGCACTATAAGTCATTAAGAGTGCTCAGATTTTCCCCTTGCTCTTATAGATGTTGTTGCTTGGTTCACTTCTTATACAGAAACAGGACAGCATAATTTATTAGAAGTGATTGTATTTTGATCTGTAACCATCAATAAGTCTGCGGCCTTCAGACCAAACACTATTATCAAGACATCCATTGAACTAGAAACAGCATTAGAGAAGAGACAGCTAACTCAGCATCAATCAAGACTTTCTGCTCTTCCAGTATCTGAATCTTGCCATCAGGCTTTCTGATAGTACCAACCCCTGGCAGTTCTAGGCAACCACACACTGATTTATTCAGATTGGTCACATAGACAGGTGACTTGTGATACTGCATGGCAAGGATAACATCCCAGATTGACAGTTAACATAATCATTTCTAGGGCTATGAACAGGGTCCAATATTCACATCAGATTTTGTATGTCAAAACTCAGGAAACTCTGCAAATAAAGAAGATAATCTAGTAAAAATTTTGTCTTGCTCAACCAGCAACAGAAATTAAGTAAGATACAGTATACATTTGGAGACCAGTCTCCTGAATAAGCCATTTAGCAGTCCTTAGGAAATCACCAGTAAAAACAGCATATTTGCTTCTCTGCCTGACCACAAGATGTTACTCAGTCACAGCTAAAACTTTAGCTTAACCAGCATCTATAAGCTTTTAAATCTGAAGCTGAGATTGCAGTTGTGTTGGTCAGCTGTAAGAACAGCATCCCCATCACTGTTCTGCACAAAGAAATTGCAAGTCTGGCTCTTTCCACCTTTCTTAATATTTATGCATCTGGTCTGGCAGCATCCATCATCAGGGTAGCCTTAGTAGGTGCCCCAGAGGGATGAAATAATAGCAATTGCAAAATGACACAAGATAAATGGGAGTAAGGAGGGTGGGAGGGAGCTAGTATCAGGAGTCTGTCAGAGTTAGGTTGTATGAGGCTATATCTCTTGCAGCACAGGAAGGAAAAACACCACCAAAAATTAGCAACAAAGGAAAAAAAATGAGTCTGAGCTGCTTTCAGTGAGGGGGCTGGGGTGGGAGAAGCATTTAGTAGAACCTCTTACAGAATATACATTGCCAAGGGATTAAGGTCTGGGTGGAAGCATAGAGTATATTGCAAGGCATCTTGCAATCTTTAGGTATGGGCAATGACATGCTCCTGGACAGAACAGTCAGCACCAAAACCTCCCATAAACCAATCCAACAAAAGCAGAAGCAGAAGCGATCTATTCTAAACTGTCTCTGAAGAGCAAATTGCCAAAAATTATCAGCTCTAAAATCCCCAAGAAGAGAGGAAACTCCTTTTTGACAGTGACTCATTCAGAACTTCTCCTTCTGCCTGCAGTAGGAGATGGTGGGGTTTCCCCCCTGCTGCATATCTGATGCAGCCAGAGTCAAGGCAGCTTGGTACCTTCTGGACAGCAGGATCACAGAATGATTTGGACTGGAGGGGACCTTAAAGACCATTTCATTCCAACCCCTCTGCCACAGGCAGAGACATCTTCCACTAGGCCAGGTTGCTCCAAGCCCCATCCAACCTGCCCTTGAACAGGGATGAGGCATTCACAGCCTCTCTGGGCAACCTGTCCCAGTGGCTCGTTACCTTCACAGGGAAGAACTTCTTCCTAATATCTAATAAAAATCTACTCTCTTTCAGTTTGAAGTCATTATCCCTTGGCCTATCGTTATACACTGTTGTAAAAAGTCACTTTCCAGCTTTCTTGTTGTCTCCTTTTAAGCACAATGCCTCATTACACACATCAAATTAATTCCCTTCTCCCAGACTTCTTCAAGAAGAATTTGACTGGATTTTTGCTGCATAGTCGAGGGCTTTAGATTAACACAGACAACAAAGCAAATTACTAATGCTGAAGACTAGGGACAGTACCAAGGTTTCCTTCACAAAGTTAAGTGCTTAGCTCAGGGGGAACGTCACAGAGCAATTTTCAAGTGTGCACAAAGTTTCTGAGCCTCTGAACCAAAGCCCAGCCCCAGAAATGCCTATTGCTATTTTTCATTCTTCAACAGTAGCACCCAGAGACCTCAAATAAATTTACTTTGCAGGTAGGTGCTGGACAAAATGCAAGAGGAGGAAGATGTGAAGTTATCTGTGCCTTCCATCAGGAAGCTGAAGGGATTCCAGTCCTCCTGGCCTTTACTCGACAGCCTCTGCCTCCCTATGTAAAAAGTGCAGCCGCAGTGATACACACTCAGAAGGTCTGAAAGCCCAAGCAGACACCAGATGAAACCTTTTCCTTAGCAAGTGTGAACTCAGTCTGGTGTCCATCACCTCAAAAAATACTGGAATTCCTCCAAGCACAGTTCAAATCACTGATTTTGTGACATTAAACTTTGTCTCTCTGAGAGTTCTCAGAAGCTACTAGACTCCAGCAATACAGGTGCAGGGGGACTAGAAAGCTTCTCTAGGCCATCATCTGGAGCTCATCCCTCATCCTCTGGAAAGCTGCCTTGTGCACCTCAGCAATGCTTTTAAGAGCTCAGGCACACTGTGATGGCTGAGACAACAGGGATGTCAGAGGAGCAGGAGGGAAGGGAGGAGTTCTGTATCCCAGCTGGCTGGCTGGATTTGCGTGTGTGGGCGGCAAGTTCACAATCAGCTATTCCTTTTATTTCTGGATTTGTGTGTCTGCTTGAAAATTTGTACCAGCTCTGCTATGTAAACAGGAACACAGAAAACAGGGCTAGAAATGCCAAGATAATGTACAACCCTAAACCTTAGCCTCATATCTTTCCTTCATATTTCAAAATTCATCTCCCAGAACATGCCTTTATTTAGCCTGACATTAAATTCCAAGTCTTCATACCTTCACAAGCTTTAACTATTTTTCTTCTTGCTACTAAGGCTGGCTTTCACATGAGCACCCTTCCCTTGGATGAAAGGCTCCATTAAACCCAACCCCTTTCTGTCACTCCTCCTGGATCATGAGATCACGATTAACAGAGTTTGTTCTGAGATGTGCACAGGAATCAAAGGGTCATCAGTTTTGTCATACATGCAAAGTGGTAACCTTTCATCTAGAGACCAAGCACACAACCTCATGGACTTCCCCACTTCCCAGAGCCTGTAAACCTTGATTTATGAACTGGACTCTCAGCTTCTAGACAGGAAAAGGTTGCCTATTGTGAAATGTGCTGGTCAAATGCATATTTGGGGCTGAGATGGACAGAGATTCATATCCCTGCTCAACTGAAATGTTTCCATGTTCATATCTAAATAAGAAGAAGCAGCACAGTCCTCATCAGCTTTTCAAGGACACAGAGTGACCAAGCTGTTGGCTTGTCTGACAGTTCCTCAACAAACAGTGATTAGTTCATGCAGCTTTTCTCCTGGCAGCTAAATCTTGTTTTAGGCAAGGGAGTGTTCAGATGTGTGTAACCTAGAGCCACACATGATAGATTTCAGCTGCTGAGAAAAGGGATTGATACCACACATCACTGGGACGACCACATTCAGTACTGCAGGTGTAATGTAAACAAAACAGTCAGAGGAAAGCAAAACAGTATTTCTGTGTGTGCTGCACTACTCATCTGTAAATACTCAGGGCTCCCAATATTAACTACTGCAGATACTGAAAAAACCAGGATGTACAGAGGACAGTGCAGGAGTCGTTGCACTAGATTTTTTTTTCTCTTTTTAGCCTAGTTTTCTGAGGAAAAAGGCTTATCTGATCATGCTGTCTGTTTTTTAATCCCCTCTAATAACTTTTAAATCCATTGGCCAATTTCAACCACACTTGAGACAGAAGTAGACATTTCAGATACACTGAATACCCACTCATCCCATAGAAATGAAGAGCTAAGTAAAATAAACCAATGGTAGTTAGTGCTGCCACTGTGGTGTAGCTCCAATTCCTTATCTGTCCAGAGAGATGGCAGTCAGTATGTCAATCAGTTTAGGGATGCAAACGAATCCTCAATAAGTCATTGCACACATTGCCACAAGTGGTCAGTAAAAGACTATGGGCTTGGAAGGGCAAGTTAAAGATAAATGAGCTAGATCCATAGGAAATCATGCTGAATTAGTTTTGCTACTTGCAAAGCAACAGAAGCTTTATATTTGCTGTTTCAGTATAACCTTTAAAAAAGCAGAATCAGTGTGGCTGTGCAGTGATTAATAGTGGGTCTTCCACTCTTACCTTTTTCTTGAAATAGTAAAGTCTCTCCTGAAGAAAGTGGAAACCAACACTGATAATATGAATCGATCCCTTAAAGCAGCACCAAGCAGAATAGTGAGATTGCAAAAGACATTCAACTCTCCTTGGCTGTTTGAGTTCTGCTTTTGTTTCAGGGGCAGTAATTTCACACAAAGCCTCTGACCAGGGCAGCAAAACAGCAGTGGAATGCTCCCACAGGAGTCTAATTGTTGGGCTGATACTCTACTCTCCCAAGAGCAGCATATGGTGCACGAGACCTGCAAAAGCAGCCGCTGAATTCACAAACGCTTATAGTTTTATTTCCCTGACTATATGCACCACATTGTACATTTGCACCTAGAAACCTTGTTATCTAAGAAGAGGTCTTGTGCACAAATGCACAATAAACTGAAAGCAAGTTTTAAGCCAGAAGCAGAAACATGCTCTCAAATTCAAGTGTACTTGCTACAAACAGGTGCGGACAACCACTGGACTAACAGAACTTTTTCCCACATGGCAAGTTCGACATGTGTCAAACCTTCCACAAAACAATCTAGCTCAGCTGCTACACATCATGAGAAGTGGCTGATGCTCCCAGCAGACTGGCAGACTGCCTGGCTACCAGCTGTGGTCCAATTTCTAACCCTGCTAAAAACAGAGGTCTGCCAGTGGACAAAGTGCCACAAAAAGCGCAGAAAACAAGGCCTGCCTTTGGATGTGCCCATTAAACCACTGCTACAGCCAACAAAATGCACACAGATGGACTGTCTTCACTATGGCTAGCAAAGTCCTGGAAGTCAGTAACAAAATTCAACCCTGAGTTCCACCTGGAAGGCAAGAAGTTCAAAAGACTCCAGACTGGCCTGTGGCCAGACTGAGAGGAGTGTTTAACTGGGTGCCTGTAAGAAGCATTTCAGACATTCCTATAAAAATGCCATTTCCATGTAAGTCCTATGCAGGCAAGCTTTCTCTGCTCCTCTCCCAGTCAAGGAATGCAGCAATTATGCCTACAACGGGAGGCCATCTTCCCCCTCAATACCCAAGCTGCTTTTCCATCAGTCAAGCTCTCACTCTGGAGACAGTTCTCACCTCAAAATCTGCACCTGACAGGCAAACCAGAGCTGTTGGCTTTGAATTAGATGGACAATGTACAATTCAGGTGTCAGGGACACCTAAAAGGCCTAGAATGACTTGGAATTGCTTTTTGGGTGTTGATTAGTGCAGATTTGAAAGGTCACTCTCCATAATCTCTAGGTATCTTGTACTCTGTCTCTCTCTCCTGCACATGTGAGCGCTTCCCAGACAGCTTTGTAGACACTCTTCTGTGTATTAACCCACAATTATTAACAAGCCTGTGATTTTCAAGACCACATCAGAGATTCAGGGTTTATGCATGTCCTGCAAGTCTTTTTCTTGAAGGCAGTCCCAAGGTCATCATCAGAAGGTAAGGTAGTACAAACTTCTTTCCCACAGGACAGTTCATCTAATTGCCCTTTCCTCCTTACTGTCATTTCTGCATTCCTTTATCTTGAGAACTGTTCTGTTCAGGTCAAGATGCAGAGGAAAAAAATGGGTCGCAAAGTCATATACACTTTGTTTACATAGTTCTACGATGAAAGCCAACAACACTCTATTTTGCAGTCCTTTTCTAGAAGGTTCAGCTCATTTGTCTTCCTGGTTTTTCAGTTCCTGGAGCAGAGAGGAACCTTGATGAAATCCAGGTGATTTTACCTCAAGATAAATCACAGTGGTGTTTGGCAGAGAACCTTAAAGTAATGTTTTTACTAAGAGTAATGTGGGCTTTTTTCTTCCTCATCATATACTTTCTGGCATGTCTGGCTGCATTGTATAGGATATTTCAAGTATCTGGAACATTGTACATACCTTAATACAACAGTTCTCACCAAGTTCATCCAGCTCCCTGTCATTGCAAAGCTGCATTATTGCAACACACTCAACTTGGATCTACCTTTTAAGACTGTTTTGTCAAGAATATAGTGAAAACTAACAAGAGACTATCTGCCTTCTGAACAAATCAGACCTCTTGAGTACATTACACATGAAATATGCATGTTTGACTTAAATCATCCCCCGTGTGTCATTCAGACTGAAAGACTTTAGCAACACCAAGGTTTGAGCCTCAGATGTACCACTGCTCTGATGCACCTCTCTCTGATGGAGCTAAGCTATGTCTGTAGGAGAGATCCTACCTCTGGAATGCATCCATATTGGAAAAAAACATCTCACGTCCATCCTGGTTGAGTTCAGACTAAGATAAATAATGTTCTTTTATTCATCTACAGATAAATACAGATTTCTCCTTAGATTAACCTCTGAGCTGCCATTTGGTATCTGAAGACAGCTGCTCCTGAGCCCTGCCCAGTCACAGAATAAAGATTGGGCCTATCTTAACCACAGCAAAGTGAAACTCAGCTGTAGGGTGACAGGTGTCTTTTAAGTACTCCTAGCAAAACACTAGATAGTGCTACCACTTAGGGCTTGACTTAGCACTTGGACTTGATCAACACTCAGTTCAGAGGAAGTAGGAAACAAAGTGTGACCCTGATGCCATTTCATGTCTTCACCATTTCCCTTACTTGCTAAATAGCTATCTATCTGCACAGATGTTAACTGATGCCTCACTTATGTGCCAACATGAGCTGCAGCTCCCCAGGATCACTGGTTTATTGCTAATGCAACAAATAGCCTTGGGTGTGCAGTATTTGTTGTGACAAGATGAAAGAAGTCCATGCATCCGATGATGAAGTTGTTCTTGCTACTAGTAGGTACAATTGTTTTCTCTGAAGACCTAGCAGCACACTTGTCCTCCTTTTGCTCTTAACTTTCTCCCCGTTTTGACTACTTTGTAAATATTTTACAGACATCATACACTCATGGGTAAGCTCTCCAACCCATTTTCAGCAGCTTTGCTGAGTGTGCATTTTCAGAGTCTATATAAGGGTAGGGTCAGGGTTAGAGCCGCTCATGCCAACACACTTTGAATGCTGTGTTATTCATCCAGCACAATCTCAACACGCGTGGCAAACTCCATGTCAGCTAGGCAGACCCCCAGGCGCAGTCTCCTTCAAGAACTGGAGAGCAGCGTAGCCCTTGGCTGAAATGCACAGCATCCCTTGAAGACAGGAGCTTTTTTTGTCTTTGATCACCTAAGCAGCACATTTTAGCCATCCTACCTCAGCAAAGCACGTGGTGAGAGTGCAAATACTCTAGATTCACATGGCACTAATGCAGAGACAGAAGCACCTCCGGGCAATGTCTGAGGTCATACAGGAGCACTGCCATAGAAGTTGTGTTCTCTCTCTGTGCCTAATTAACTGTATAAGGCATGCTCACATGCAGTTCCTGTCCACAAAAAGCCTCTATATAGTGCTGTCTCTTAGGGTGGGAGGTGCTCCTGCTTAGAAGGATGCAAAAGTGATGAGGCTGTATGTTCTCCCTAAGCAGAATTCAAGGAAGAAGTGGGAAAGTTTTGGAGAAAAACAATGAATGGTGGTGAAGGCAGAAGCTCTCGAGAGCTACAGGTGGAAGGATTCTTCATCAGACTTCTGGAACTGGAAGGTGGATGTTGGGGCTCCCTGTGGAGGTTCAAAGAGATGGTCTACCAATTTATTTGCTAGTGTAGGGTGCAGGGCCAACTGTGCTGTAAAGTTTCTACAGGACTATGGGGATGCAATTTGCCTTCATTTCTACCTCTGTAAAATGAGAAAAACAGTGTTCCTTGTAGTGAAATAAACATATAAATAAACATAGGGGATGGCACCTTTTTGGGAGAGCAGGTGTTGTTTTTTTCTTGTTCTTCTTGTTGTTGTTTCTATCTCAAGTAAATAATTTAGGTAGCAGCTATCTCATTTTCTCTTCACCGAGTTCCCATCCCTTGCTTTTCCAGCCCAGTTTGGCACTACTGTCACATGCCCAAACACCTAATTCAGGTGACTCAAAAGCACCCAACACAATAGTCACCCTCACTCACCTCCACTTCCCATTCTTAGGCAGACACAGTCTTTCTACCCTGGAGAGATGACACTCTCCTCCAAAATTAAGATTCCCTTTGTCTCAGATGCTACAGCGTTTCCTTTGGAGGATATCTCAGCCCAGACCAAGCTTCCTTGAGGCTGGTTGAACTGACAGTAACTACAGTCTTCCAGACCAACTGAATTAATCTTGGAGAAGCTCTGTTTGACCCATCATCCAGCCTCATGCTCAGTCTGTCCTGAGACTTGATCTGTTCTCCCCGCCTGGAGAAACAAGTGAAGCGTCACAGGCAGTAAAAGCCAGGAACAGTGTTTTGACAATCAAAGCCCTGCTCTTTGATTTAAAAAAAAAATACTGGTAAGTAACACATCTTAATACCTCTTTTGACTTAAAGCTAAACACTATGCTTGTGCGCTTAGCACCCAACAGTAAAATCACATTGTCATCCAAAGCATTTACCTCCATAATGCAAAATTTTTGCCATTTTCAATATGAAATTGCTACCTGAGTAAAAAATAGGAGGTCTTTAGATTTTTAAAATACAGGCAAGTCCCTGTGGGCTTATCAGGTATAGAAGTCATCATTTACAAAAATGTTCTCAATCTGTACTTAAGCATCCTAGAAAGAAACTGACCCCCCAACCAAGATGTTATTGTTCATATCATCATTTTAAACAAGAAAAAAAAATAATTAGAAAATTGTACCACATGTAAAATACTGCTCATTGTCACGAAACTGTGATAAACACAAGGAACAGTACACATTCACTTTAGTAATTTAAGGTTGTAGAATAGGAAAGGAGGTCAAAACTACCAACATCAAAACTCACAAAACGTAATTAATATAACAAAATATACTAATGCGGTAAATGTTTAAAGGCCACGGATAATGTTAAGACCTGTTCTTTTGGCTACAGGAACAATTGCAAGACAGGGCTAGTCCTGGTGATGGGTCAGCATGAATGAGAGCTCTTTCCCTCACCACCACTGTGCATTTTCCTCCACCTTCCCATGTTTCATCCTTCCTTGAGTCTCAGCTCACCAGAGGAAGGCTATGGGATGGAGTAGAGCAGCTGTGAATACAAGGCTAATAGGCTCAGCAGTATGAGGAAAGGCGTGTTTGAGAAACCATCCTTTATCCATTTCTAATTTGGATGCTGTCATGTTTCCCATTAGCAGCAGTGGGGGTTGACTCACAGCTCACTGAATTCTCTGCACACCAGCGCTTGGACTGAAGAGATCTGCACACACATGCTGAGTCCACAGTGGAGCAAAAAGAAATCCGTGGCCTCATGTGGCGGTGGAGACCACAGAGGTGTCCATCCCCTCAGCCCTCCTTGGCATTTCCCAGTACTCTGCAGGATTCAGACTGCAGCATAAGGTAAGGCAGGATGATGGCTTAATTCCCCAATCCTCCCAGTCCACATCAGTGTGATAAACCAGCTTTCCTAGTGCAGGGGATGGTGTCATGCTGAGCACACTTAGGTCATGCAGTGCAGAGCACCATTAGAGATCCCTGGACCAGTTCCAAATGAGTAAAGGCATCCATAGCACGTAATACAGCAGCACACAATGATAGTAGGTCAGGTCCTAGAAGCAATAAAACCACATTAGCAGCATGTAAAGCTATGCTAAGTAGCCTCTCCAGTTGTGCCCTGAAAAAAAAAATAGCCTTCTCTGGTAGTTCTTTACTGCAACCCCTTACGTGAATGGCTGTGATTTTGTAGGTGCAGAGCAAAAACTCTTGGGTCATGGTCTGTCCCTTGGGCACAGTGTGATGGTGAGGTATTATATGGACACTCAAGAGCTCATGCAATTAACTACAGAGAGATGCTGCTGCTCTTGCAGCACAGCTTCCTCCTGCTTCACAGAATCACAGAACCACAGAGTGGTGGGGGTTGGAAGGGACCTCTAGAGATCATCCAAGTCCAACCCCCTGCTAAAGCAGGTACCCTCAATCAAGGGGCACAGTAATATGTCCAGGTGGGTTTGGAAATCTCCAGAGAAGAAGAATCCACACCCTCCCTGGGGAGCCTGTACCAGAGCTCCCTCACCTCAACACCAAAGAAGTTTCTCCTTGTGTTTAAGTGGAACTTTGTGTTACAGCTTGTCCTCATTACCCCTTGTCCTGTCACTGAGCACTACAGAAAAAAGACTGGGCCCTTCCTCTCTACACCTACCCTTTAGGCATTTATAAGCATTGATAAGTTTCCTCCTCAGCCTACTCTTCTCCAAGATTAATAGCCCCGAGGCTAGCAGCCTTTCCTCATGGAGATGTTTCAGTCTCCTAACGCTTGCTGTGTGACTACCTGCAAGGTACGTGGTGCAAAAGCCTTTGGAGCACTGGAAGGAGCAATGTTTTCTTGGGTTAAAGACACTCCTCTGATGAAGAATACTGGAACCTGACTGCTTCTGAACTGAAGTAGTAGATAGTTGAATCCAAAGGTAAGATTTAGAAATTCTCAAAACTAAAAATACTCTATTTCTCCAGTAAAGCCTATGAAGCATAGCTTTCTCAGGAAGTCTAATTTATGATTATTATTAATATTATTATTATTACTCTCAGGTAAAGTAGATGATGTCTGCCAGAAGGTGCTTACAAAGAGCCTAAATTCTTTACACAGAACCTGTGTTTCTTCCAAGGGACAGCAAACTACAGCTGATACTAGGAGGAAAGGGAATCCAGTGGAGATTACACATTTTCCCATCAAATAACTGATTACATTTTGCATTCCAAGTACAGCTATGCTGTAGGCTTATGAAATATCTTCTTATCTGAAAGTCATTTTCCTGCCTTGCATCTAGGACAATCAGCAGCATGAAAAAGAAAATAATAATAAATAAATATGCATCATATTGCTCAGTCAAAGCCAGAAGGCCTAGTGTCTCTCACTAAGGGTGGGTATCAGTGGGTCTGAAAGACTGAATTCTGATACTATATGTAAATGGAAAATGTTAATGTAAATGGAAAAAAAATTCACTGGCTTGTAGGGATTCAATCATGATCTGGGAATTATCCTTCCTTCTCATAATTCTTGGTGTTATTGACCCAGTGCTACAGTTCATCTGCTAGTCTAGGCTTTCTCACAGAGAAGGCGGCTTCTCCTGAAGTCATGAGTGGTTCAGCCCAGCAAGAGCATGCTGAGGTCACTGAGTGTCCCAATACCACATTGTTGCAGTCTTCAGCATAGGAAGAAGCCAGAAAGGAGCAACAAACTGCTTAGTTTTGGAAAAACTATGGCTGCAAGATGATGACTTTGGTTTGGATGGCTACAAAGATTCTTAAGGGAGTGGAGTGTCTCCCTTATGATGAAAGGCTGAGGGAGCTGGGGCTCTTCAGCTTGGAGGAGACTGAGGGGTATACTCCTGTAAAGGGCGAGTATCAGATGGATGGAGCCAGGCTGTTCTCAGTGATGTCCAAAGATAGGACAAGAGACAATGGGTACAAGCCAAGGGGCAATAGAAAGAAGCTGGAAAACAAAAAATAAGAAATTGCAAAGAAACGTAAGGCAAATCTCCACCTTGAGGGTGATAAAGCACTGGAATGGGCTGCCCAGATGGGTTGTAGAGTCTCCTTCTCTCTCTTTGGCAACATTCAAAACCCACCTGGATGAGTTCCTGTGTGACCTTCTCTAGGTGGCCCTGCTCTGGCAGGGGTGTTAGACTGGATGATCTTTCAGGGTCTCTTCCAACCCTGAAGATTCTGTGATTCTGTGTGACTCAGGTATCTTTTTCCTGCGTCCCAGTTATGTGTGGATTGTTAGCAAAAACACAGGAGGCATGATATTGCAATGATATTTCATGGAGGAAATAGAGCATGTTTGCAGTTGCCACCATGTAATATGATATGGGAACACATATCAGACTGCTCAGTCGGGGGCTTTCTCTCATTAATCTGTCTTATATTAAAAGACGTGCATCAAGTATTCACGACGTGAAGAAGATATGTTTCTCTGAGGCTTTCTGCAGAGAAAGGATTTCACTCTTAATGGGATGTTGGGGACTTTTCCCTTTCCTGCTTTCCCAGCTCCTTCCAAATACCCACTGCACCATCCTTCAAATGCCACAATGGCTACACAGTGCAGAGACTCTCCCTGAGCACTGAAGTGCTCAAAAGTTCCTACCTTCTGTCCTGTGTCAAGCAAAGTGCCTTGCATGGTGCAAAGAAAAGGCACGTACACTCCATGGTTTAAAATACTTTGAAAACATCAAAATTAATAAAAGGGAGTAAAGAATAATACACTTAGTTCCAGCTGCCACCAGTAGAAAGGCACAGTGAGAAAACTGTAGCTAGACATTGCTGGTCTTTTCAAGGATGAGGGAACTTTTCAAATACACAAGGAACAAAACGTGTCCTATAAGTACTGTCAGGTACAACACCAAGGAAACAGAAAAAGTGTTCAATACATATTTCTGTGCTGTACTAGGAGAAAATCCATGCGACAGAGCAATAATAAGTTGGGAACAACATTCTTTCTAATTTAAGAGCAATGAAGAGGTACAATATACACCAGATTCTTTAGCTAGACTTTCTAAATCAACAAGTCAGGATAATTGCACCCAAGAGTTCCTACATACTTGGCCATGATGTACTCTGAATATCAATGTTGCTTTCCTAGGCATTGGGACACTATTGTAAAGCACCAGAAGAAAAACATGACTGTGGCAGTATTTTATACAGATAAACAGGAATATCTGAGTGTTGGCCTCTTTGCATTCTGGGCAAAAAAGCAGAATAGCTGATGCAGGGCTTGGGTTAATCAGGGCTCAGAGGACAGTAATATAATTTGATGGGAACATTACGCCTGTAGAGCATTTCAATTCTGATGTTCAAAATACAAGGTTTATGGCGATAAATTAGAAAGGTTTAGGGAAGAATCACTAAGGAAAATTACAGGCCCATAGTAAATGTAGCAGAGAGCTCAGTCATATCAAAGAGAATATAAAGGGATTAATTACTGTATCAACACTCTTGGACAAGCACAGCTACAATAATACTATTCCACATACTACAGAGTACTTTGCAGTCTATCAGATCAAGACAGAAAAAATCCAGGAACTGGAACAAAAGAAATATAAATTAGGTGTAATGTGTACACTTTTAACAAAATAATGTAAGCGTGGTTTACCAAAGACTGATAATTTACCAAAGACTGAAGGATGGAAAAATCCATCCCCCTCAATTCCTGGTTTCTAGAAGGTATATAGTGTAGCTCAAACAGTATTAATTATGAGACAGAGTAGATGATCGCACTTTTATGTCACAGTTTTATGATCGCTAAATTATGACGCTGAGCCTAAGTTTTATAGCCTTGGGCTTTTTTATCTCATTACCAAATTCACATAAAGTCACAAGATGAATTCCCATACTTGGGCTTCAAAACACTGCACAACACAGTGTGTAAGGAGCTCAGTTGCAAAATGTGATGAGAGAGCTGCGAAAGCTACCCAGTTAAAAATAAACAGATGCAACAGTGGAAAATAAACATTACTGCAAATCTGGACAGGCTCAGGATCCCTCACTTCAGAAAGATGTCTCAAATCTCTGTTCCTTTTCTACTCCAATGCCTGTTGCAGCCTGGCTGCCATCAAGGCTGTGTTACAGACAAGAGAGTCTCACCCTGCAACACCACCNAGGCGGCTTCTCCTGAAGTCATGAGTGGTTCAGCCCAGCAAGAGCATGCTGAGGTCACTGAGTGTCCCAATACCACATTGTTGCAGTCTTCAGCATAGGAAGAAGCCAGAAAGGAGCAACAAACTGCTTAGTT
Organism: Urocolius indicus; assembly: GCA_013401255.1. Taxonomy (NCBI): domain Eukaryota; kingdom Metazoa; phylum Chordata; class Aves; order Coliiformes; family Coliidae; genus Urocolius; species Urocolius indicus. Next base: position 62,271 of record WBNH01009054.1, read on the forward strand.
TTGGAAAAACTATGGCTGCAAGATGATGACTTTGGTTTGGATGGCTACAAAGATTCTTAAGGGAGTGGAGTGTCTCCCTTATGATGAAAGGCTGAGGGAGCTGGGGCTCTTCAGCTTGGAGGAGACTGAGGGGTATACTCCTGTAAAGGGCGAGTATCAGATGGATGGAGCCAGGCTGTTCTCAGTGATGTCCAAAGATAGGACAAGAGACAATGGGTACAAGCCAAGGGGCAATAGAAAGAAGCTGGAAAACAAAAAATAAGAAATTGCAAAGAAACGTAAGGCAAACCTCCACCTTGAGGGTGATAAAGCACTGGAATGGGCTGCCCAGATGGGTTGTAGAGTCTCCTTCTCTCTCTTTGGCAACATTCAAAACCCACCTGGATGAGTTCCTGTGTGACCTTCTCTAGGTGGCCCTGCTCTGGCAGGGGTGTTAGACTGGATGATCTNCTAGAAGGTATATAGTGTAGCTCAAACAGTATTAATTATGAGACAGAGTAGATGATCGCACTTTTATGTCACAGTTTTATGATCGCTAAATTATGACGCTGAGCCTAAGTTTTATAGCCTTGGGCTTTTTTATCTCATTACCAAATTCACATAAAGTCACAAGATGAATTCCCATACTTGGGCTTCAAAACACTGCACAACACAGTGTGTAAGGAGCTCAGTTGCAAAATGTGATGAGAGAGCTGCGAAAGCTACCCAGTTAAAAATAAACAGATGCAACAGTGGAAAATAAACATTACTGCAAATCTGGACAGGCTCAGGATCCCTCACTTCAGAAAGATGTCTCAAATCTCTGTTCCTTTTCTACTCCAATGCCTGTTGCAGCCTGGCTGCCATCAAGGCTGTGTTACAGACAAGAGAGTCTCACCCTGCAACACCACCTAACTGGCACCCAGCCTTCCAGGGAGTGGGAGATACCCAGACTAAAAATAGGCTGTCCTCTGTTTTGGCTCTCCTCTTCCTCTGTTCCCCTGCAAAGGCAAAGTGCTGGCAGTCCAGGGTAAAACATCCAGAAAAGAAGAAGCCTCAGTAGTGCTATCAGGGTGATGCTGAGCATCACCCACGGGAGTGGGTCTTGCCTGACCTCCTTCTTTGAGGAAAAAGTGATTTCCACCACCTACAACCTGTGATTTGCACAGGTGCTACAATCTGAGCTCCCTCTCCCCCCGCCCCCACCTTTCAAAGGTGTAGGGGCAGAGCAGAGCTACACAGCCTCTCTCTGACCTCTGGGATGCTCTCCTCAACAGAGGAGAGCTAAGCAGCTGAGCTTGGCTGTCATGGCAGCTTCTCCACTGTTCCTCACTCACAAACTCTCTCCAGACATCCTGTTATTCTGTGAAGGCCTTTGCTTCAACAGTCTCTGAAATTTCTGGTTCAACGAAGCAGCGTTTACAGGCAGAGAAACCCCACAGGACAGTTTTTAATAGGAATTTCATTGACATTGAAGATCCTCATAGGACTTTGATGAACACTTGAACTTTAGTCTGACATTTCAGTGCCTAAAACTCTGTATGAAGCCCAAATTAAGAGATCTTATACTCTGTTATTGATGCTTTCTCTCATATGCAGCTCTACAAAGCTCCTGAACATCAGTAACATTTCAAAAAGCATTGGTTCTGCTTTTAACTGGACAAGTCAAAATCAATTAGAGATTGATCTCAATTCTGCTTTTTGTTTTCAAAATTTATTTTTAGCGTTCAGCTCAGTAACCAAAGTGAAGAACTGCAATCAATGTAGCTAACTTGCTTTGTAGCAAAGCTATTGCTCAGATTACAAGACATTTTGCAAAGTTTCCCCAGCTCATAAAGGCAACTGTGTAAATAATGTCACTTATTGAATTCTGCAGAGTGCTCTAACAGCAAGACTGATGGGTAGCCTAATACATCATGTAGTTGCTGTAAGCAATAATCTTTCATGCTAATCACAACTTTCACATTAATTAACTTTATAGGAACTTCCTAGAAGAAATTATATACCAGAGAACCATTCAAACATATGCAAAGCTAGCTATGACTATAAAAGTAGTTTCAAACCAGAATTGGGAAAGACGTGTCCAATATATTTTACATCCCACAGACCTTAAACATGCAAGGTGCTGCTTTTTGAGTCCTGCTTTGGGCCACATGACCCCGCAAACAACTGTGTGTCTTCAGCTGTCACAATTTAAAATGTATATGAAATGACTGTACTCTAAATTCAAGGTGAGATCCCGGTCCACTGAAGTGAGAGGAAAACAATGCTCTTACAAGAGCATTTCTCCACATGTCACTACTCAGCTTGTTTGCTGCTTGAGCAGTGCTTGGGTTGACTTTGGGGAGGGATAACTCAACTGACTCACAGAAGTTAAGACAATGTTACTCTTTGGCCACCCACAGGGACCATCTCACCATAAAAATAGTACAGCTGGCACTGACCTCACCTTAAACGATAAATCTATCAACTGCAGAGCTGATGGGGTTGATTATTGATGGCTATATGGCTGTGTATTCCTGGTCAGCAACACTCTCTGCTTTACAAAGCTGCTGTCAGCCCAGAGATGAAAAGCTGAAAGAGAAGGTGCCAAAGGGGAGTGCAAGCCATAAGGAACCTCCCTGAAATGGCTCTACAGGGAGGGGGAAACAGCCTCTACATTTTGGGGCATGAGTTCTCCTGGAGCTGATGGGCATAATGCTGACAGTCCCTGCAAAGTATGTTTTAAAACATCTTGGCAGACATGCAGTCCTTCAAAATAACCTCTCTAACAGAGATAAAGCTTCTTAGCTAGGCCACAAGCTTGCCATTAATATGTACCCTTTTCAGTGCCAGGTGTGCACATGCCTGTGATTTTCCTGGCTCCTTGTGACCTTTTAAATTCCAAAATAATGACGTATGCAGTTCCCTCCTGCTCCTTTCCTCCTAGAAGCGGCTTGGCCAGTAAGGGCTCTGCAGAGGACTGGGCACAGCTCATGACATGCCTTTGTACTGTATCTACCTGTGACAACCTCATGATGGTACCCAGCCTCATGCCATTGTGATTTATTGTTTCGAATCAGAATACTCTGTTTCCTTTCATCAAGTAAAAAAGGCAGCCAGCACACATGCACATTGCTCCTCTAGCAAAACACGGAAGAGAGATGACTATATGCCAGTTATAAGCTCAGAAAAGGCATTTGGTTATTAATATCCTATGCAGGAGAAAAAAAAAAACAACCCTAAACCATTTTGATCTGCAACTGACTGCAGAGGGTGGGTTTGATTATCAAGAGAAGGCAAAAGCTGTTACAGAGCAGGAGGAGGGGCCCAAAGGTGACTCTCAGCCACCTCCATGTTCCTTTGATCCTAGGGCTATGCTGGCCACAGGCCAGTCCCCACTGTGGGCTATGTTAATCTGCACTGGCTGCAGGTGCCTCCCAGGAGGTTCAGTGGCAGCTGAGGATTACTGGGGTCAGGGACACCCTCCATTTTCCCTCCTCGTGCCACTCACAGCAATAGTCAGGGAAAGGGCTGGGGGAGAAATAGCCACAGACTTGCCTCAAGGGTGCACACATGTAGAGGTATCCCCCGCTGCCTCTTATCCTGATTTGTACCAGCTTCTTGCCAGAGCTGAGCACACACATCCCAACTGACATCACCAGATATACCAATTTCCAGCAAAATGCGGAGTTATGCAACTGATGGAGCTGGAAGAAGCATTTTCAATACTTTTGCTTAATTCCTGATTTGTTTATATATATATATGTGCATATGTGAATAAAATATATCAATAAAATCTATACATATGGTTATTAATCCATATCTGATACATGTAAATAGGCAGCAGTGCCAATACAGTCAAATATCCCCCACAGGCACAGGGAGCATCAGCTATAACCGTGCCTGGGGCAGGATTAGACCAGGAGGGCTATGGGCCCCTGGGACATCGTCTTTGTCTGTCTTTCACCTCCTCTTGCCTTTTGACAGGATCACAGGGTCTCTCATGGGTGCAGGCACCTTCAGTCCCTGATCCCTTAGCCCTAGTTATCAGCAGATAGTACACAGAGACCTATAACACAGCCTTCTGAAGATAACAGGGATCCAGGGGTCTGGATCAGGCACTAAATCCATATGATGAAGGCTTTTCAGATGTGATTTCAAAAAGAGCTGAAATTCAGAGCTTTTTTTTTCCAAGTTCCCTTTAAAACTATAGAGTCATAGCCAACACCTAGCAGTCCCTGATTTCATGAACCTGGTTGATGTAGGTTAAGCAGTCACTGGCAGTGGGATACTAAACACAAACCACAATAAAATATTGTATAACAACACAAATTCCATGGACATCCCACATTACCTAATTGATCTCCTTCCCTATGGATCTCTGCTGGATTCATTGCTGTGTAGTATGTGGCTGAGTCACCCTACAGCCACTTTCTTACATATGATACTTCTTTGAGTCTCATTCTATCCAGGAGCATCTTTTGACCACAGTTACAAAAGTCAACTTCTAGTCCTGAGCCTCTGAATCAAAACATCCAGTGTGTTCAAAACTTACACGATAGCACAGATGCATGAGTGCAATGGTAAAACAACTGAGAAAATGAGTGACAAAAGATGGTTTTCTATGGCTCGTGCAATTAATGACTAAATTAGTAAAAAATTAGAATATCCGTGCAACAAAATAATCACGTTATTTCCTTCTTATATGTAACCAATCCAAGCAGTAAAGGGATACAAAAGATATTACATCTCACATAATAGTTAATCAAAAAACACCTAAAAGGCAGTTTTGATTAATTCCATGAAAGGAACAATTTTGCAAAGCATAATGCCAGATGTGAAGAAGTCAAAAGGAGCTTTACCTTTGGCTTCACGAGGGTCTGGATCAGGCTCTTAAAATAGTTCTGGAAATGTTCCAGAAAACTTATTTCAGCTACATTTAAGCTCTGTGCTTTGCCTCTCTTCAGTAATGTTTACTGTTAGCGTTAAACTGTCTGGGGGACTTTTACACTCATAAACAAATCCTCCATCTCCCTTCTGTTGCTTTTACGTTGACGCCGCATCACTGACTTCAATAAACAGTCTCCTGATTCATCCTGTTACGAGACAGTGAGCAGAATTAGGCACTAGAGATGTGCTAAAAGCCTTGATTTCAGGTCCTGAACATCACTTTAGCTAATTAATAAAAGAAAACCACAACCCAGAATCTTTCAATGTTTTCAGACCATAACCTCGTATTCAGCCACTTGTTCTGTTCCCAGGAGTCTAAAATCATAGAGTCATGCTTGGTTTTTTTTTAAACTATTGTTACTGTTACTGTTTCGGGGGTCTTTTTTGCCATTCCCACACTTCTTTTAAAAAAAAGGCAACATGTGTCCTGGTTTCTAGGTTCCTTCCAGCCTGCCCTGAGAAGCAGAGAGCTTCATTGGGTCCCAACTTTGAACTCACAGATACAAAGAGTAAGAGCTGCCAGTCCAGCACAACTCAGGTTTCACAAAAAGGGGTAAATCTGGGAGGAATCTTTTAATGGAAAGAACAATTTTTCACAGATCTAACAGCCCATGAGGAGCAGTGCTGCATTTCAAGGTCTCCAGGCCACCCTGTGCAGACAGAAGGACACCTGTACGCCTTGCAGATGCTTGTTCATGTTGACACTGTGTGGTCATGAAAAAACCTCTTGCAGTTTGATAAGTTTAGGCAACTTCCAGAAAAACAAACTCAGTCTAAATCAAGCAAAACTTCCACTAAGGGCAAAGGGACCCAAGAGCTCAGAGAATTTCCTAGGAAAATTTCCACCCCAATTTTCATCCTCTTCTGAAGGATTCAGAACTTCAATTCAAAACTGCCTGAAATTAGCAAGAACAAGAGCACAATGGACCTACAGGAAACCTTTTTAGAACAAAGCACTTCTTTAGCTGAAATAATATTTCAGAAGTAGCAAAAAGCATGGGACAAGGGGGAGGAGCACAGAGAGGATTTCTTCTGCCTTTTTTCTTTGCATATTCATATGATGATTCCTTTTTTTCTTCCTTTTAGCTATGACGTATGGCCTCATAAAAACTATTTACTTTTCTCTCTTTATCAAACAGCTGTTTGCCAAGAGAGATGGAAAAATAAATGAAACATGTTTAAAGTGAGATAACTATTCATATGCAATGTATAATTGCATGCTATATTTAAATCTATGTACATTATCTTTCAAATTATATTTAGTATCAACAGGAGGGGGGGGAAAAATCCCCCTTACTTTCTAAAATTAGCACCAGAATTTTTGTATTGTTTCCAAATACAACTGCTCTTCCTCAGAAACTTTTGCCAGGGAATAATTAATGACTGGAGACAGGGAATCTGACTACATCAGATGTATTTTGACATTGGCCCAGTAACGGTCACCTAGGGCTAAAAAAATGGGGAAGTCCTCAGGGGAAAGGGCTGCGTAAATCTGGATTAGCTCTGCTGAAATCAAATGAATCCATCTGGTTTTACGCTGGCAGAGCCGAGAGAAGGATTCATCCCTCTGTTTGATGGACGTGGGGAAGAAAAGAGCTACAAGGACTTGAGTGAAATGGGAGAACTTTGCCACGCACTGCAACTCTGAAGGGGTTATTTCCTAAGAGACATACAGCACAAGCTGGCAGCAGCCCCTGCGCTCACATGAATAAGAAATACATGCTCGCATCAAGGAAGATTAGACCTCTTGACATGAAATGCTGTTGAAAAGAGATAAAGGGAAAAAAAATATAATTTCTTAAAATACTTGCAGTCCTTTCCAGACTCTCTTGCTGCAGACACCACTGGCAACACCTCTGGCCCCTCCAGCAGCACAGGAGCCACACATGGCTCGATGTCAAAGTCTTGAAATTGGGCTGGGGAGGCAGTGAAGGCAATGTGCTCTGCCCCGGGGAGGGAGGGAGAGAGGGAGGGAGGGTGGCTGTGTCACACCAGTGCTCTGGCTGTACTAATATGGGGAGCAGCGGTGGCCAGAAATCCTCGTCCGGAAGGAAAAAACAACCCCTGTAACATGAGAACTGGCATGGGCATGAGAAATGGGGAGCAGACACTCAGTTGGGGTGGGGGAGGGGGGGCTTTGGAGGGTTTAGGACTTTCCTAGGCCAAAAGGATGGCATCATCAGCTGCATCTGACATGGCAAAGAGAGGAACAGGTTTTGGTGCAAAGGGGTCTCTTTCCCACAGCATCCAGCTCTATTAAACGTGGCATAATTACCCTATTATAATCAGGCAGGTATTTTAAAGAGGCTTTAGTGTGATTTTATAACTGTGCGTTATGTAACACCTAGTAGTGTGTCAGGCCTCAGACAACACTAAATGCTTGTCTACAGGTCAAGCTGTAATACTACAACGATGCATTTCAGAGCTATTCAGTCTGGGCTTAAAGTCTCTCATTATTTTGCCCTCTTGTTTCACCCCTATCTCCATCCGGAGGCTTCAGATGCATCTCCAACAAGGAGACTGCTCACAGAGCTTCCTCTCATCACCAAAAGCCGCCTTCTACCATTTCTCTCTAGAGCTCCTTGCCTATCTTTGATGACTACCTCATAGGGGAAAAAAAAAAAAACCATCAGCACAGCTCCTCTTTGAGATTTACACTATGGTGAGGCTTTTGGGGTTTTTTTTTGTTTGTTTGTTTATTTAACCATCATTTTTTAAAAAGCTCATATTTTACAGGATTTGTCAGGGACACCGTCTGCCCTTGTACAGCCCTGGCTGCAGGGATGCTCCTTGGAGGACTGAAACGGGCTGGCAGCGGGGCATAAAATCTGAGCTGGCTCCCACAAGGGTGAATGTTTGCACACTGAAAATCACTAGAAATGATCCCTCTGTGATGTCCTGATTTGGTTACCCTGGACCAAACAGGCATCTGCTTCTGTAAACCCAGAGAAGTGATGCACACAAAGCTTGTACCTGGCATGCTGCAAGTCAGCCAGGAGGAACTATGGCACATTCAGCCACTGCAACACTAACTAAACCATCCATTTCATTATGATGAGGAAAAGAATCTTGGAAAAAATCACTTCATAAATAATAGCGTCTCTAAGACTGGATTTTGGCCTAAAAGTTAATCTAATCTATCTCCAGCTAATGAGTCTTGAAAGAATTTGTCCACGGCAAGCTTTTCTATAACTTATTATATAGATTTTTGAATATTCCTTAAAGCCTTTAGAAACAGTAAAAAATGTCCCACAATCTCCCCCTTCCAAGATCCCTCTGAAACCCCAAAACACAGCTTACTGCTCAAAATCAGCCTGCAAATGCCATGAACATTGAGAGTCCTTGCTTCTTAACACAGACACGTCACTCATACTCACAACCTGCATTCAGTTACCTAAGTCCTATACACATAAACATGAACCTGATGTCAGCAAGGCTTCTTAAATATCTCATACAAACCCTGGAGCTGCATTAAAATTAATGAAGCACAACTTGCAGACAACTTTCAAATGATAATTTGGGCACAGAGCAGTTGTGGTAGCTTAGGAATGCAGCAAACTTTAAGATCTATAACCTGTTGGTAAGGCTCTCAGTATCAACAGTAAAACGCCTCTTTGACAGAAGTGTAGTCAACCAGGAAAGTTCAATTCAAGCTGAAAGGTGAAATAAATAATCTAGTAAAGAATGGACTTATTTTCTCCAAGGTAAGAAGAAAATCTTTTTATACAATATTTTAAATTAATTTTACAAAGACAAAGGGAAATCTCAGAGCATAAGAGAATTTTCAGGTTTTCTGCATGTTTTGGTACAACATCATCATTATTTGATGTCTGATATCTCTATATTTAAAAAGCTCTGGCAATATTATGATAAAAGTAAAAAAACAAGCCATTCTCATCATCATGCAGAACTGTGATTAGAAAAGCCTTTGTTCCTCACAAAGGGCAGGGAGGCATGTTTTAGCCATGGAAGATAAGGGATCTTTTGACAGCAATGAAAATTTTGCACACAAAAGATTCACAAGGTGCCTTCCTCGCAGGAGGCCAAGCCAGTCCTCCTCAAAGCTGGGCATGTCAGAAGAGAGGCGAATTCTTGGGCTTTATCTGCCATCTTTCCTGGGAATGTATGTCTGTGAACTGGAACTGCTAAGAAACTTAAAAGGAGGGGTACAGGCAGTGATCATGACAGTAGGTACTACACACATGAACAAAGCCAGTGAGGCCGTTCTGTCCCCAGCTTGCTTAAGGACTGAGACGGGGGTAACTTTGGTAAATGCCTCTTCATTCTTCTCCCAGGTTGAAATCCGAGCAGCTTCACAGTGGGATTTCACTCATTGCAACTAGGCAGCCCACAGCTGGTCTAGTAACACCATCCCAGAATGAGATATAAATAAGGAAACACCGTTAATCTAAGGAAAAGAAAATAAGTGTGACCACATCACCTGTAGCTACACTAAAAGAATCCTTCACAAACTTTTTGAACTACCTGGATCTCTTCAGTGACACAAAAACCGCAGAAAGGAGAGAGGGGTTAGGGACATTCTAGTTCTGAAAAAGTTTTCTTTTCCTCATTATTAGTAACTCTAATTACTTTCAAAGAAGAGCAATGAGATAAATCCTGCAGAGCCAGAATTGTGACCTGATTTCCTTCCTGATTTAGCAACTGTCACTTTGCAAGAGAAACCCAAAGAGACACAGCCAGGTCAAAGCAGGCCCATCAGTCTGGTTTGCAGAGTAAATAATAAACCAAGATCAATAGAAATATAACCAAGATTTTCTTTTGGTAGATATTAGTAAGGATAATGCTATTTAAAAGATAAATAAACACATGGTTATCTGAACTGTTTACAGTCGTAAATGACATTGTGGAAGAGATGTTCACTGTAAGCAAACAGTATCCAACTGACTTAATGTATTTTCTTCCAGGTTAGATGGTACAGGTGAAAAATAGCGACAGAATTTCGAATACAAATTGCATTGTACTATGATTAAGGCCCTACCTCAAGACAGCACATAAATACAAGGCAGAACAGTCAAGCACATACTTAGAAGTCATGATCATTCTGTGATACTTGAGTTTTATATAACAGAACTGAGAAATTACTTGTTGTCACCTTTTAACTATCAGAGCTATAATTTTCCGAAGTAATTATTGAAGACAATAGGAGACAACTTACAAGGTAGTAATTTTCAGGAAGAACTGAGCACCCATCGTCTGGAAACAACAGGTCTCTTCCATGTTTTTCAAATTGATCTTCCAAAAACTAAGGCATCTAAAGTGATAACAGATAAGAACCTGTTCCTTCTGAAAAGCATGAACATAATTTGTGAACAACCACCAATATGCTTCAATATGCAACCCAAAATGTTATTTACTCACATACATACACAGAGCATTTCTTCAGGATACTAAACAGAAAATAATGAAGACAAGAGAGGTCAATACCTGTCTAATATCATAAACAGGATCTTTTAAAGAAATTAACACTAGTTATATTTCAGAAATTTCCTGTGCCAGTCAGGGTGACATTTCCTACCAGTACACTTTAAAACATAATTTTAACACCAGATTTAAATCAAGACACAGCAACTACTCAATGTTTTTCTGCAGCTTTTAAAAGTCCTGGGAGGTGTTAGCTGGTGCCACAGGTGTTAGTCCTTCATAGCAAGAACTGAGGACAGTTTCTGATTCAAGCCAGGAATATAGTGGTTTGAGCTCTGTTGCAGTTTTCAAATCTGTACTCACATGCTGTCATTCAGAGCCTGGAAGCCTTATGGTTTACATACACCCTTCATGGTCAAGGTATTTAGGCTACATACCCAATGATGCAACTGAATATCTTCGTGAGCTCTGACTAATGGCTGAGGGTATGAAATGATATCAGTTCTCTACCATACTGTAGAGATTTTCTGCATTCTTTAAATCCACAGGACTCCTCACAGCATTAACTACTTCTCTGTGCAAATAGCGGCATTAGAATCTGACCCTTTGTGTTTGTAAAACACTTTCAGAGTCTCAGACAGAAGTACAAAGCTGTATTATGAATGGATTTGGAATGCGTGGCAAGAACTGAGAAAAACCACGTTCCGACATTGAACTCCAATCACACACAAGTTAAGTAACATATTTGTCTATGATTATTTCTGGCAATATTGTGATCTGCCTCATACCAAAGGTTACATAAACTACACTACTTAAGGCTGAGACCTTTCGGCATATAAATCTAAAAATATTACAACTTGCAGGACGGGCTTCCATTGCTTAAATGTTGAGACACTTGCCCTCAAAAGACACGTTTTGGTTTTTTTTTTTTTCTTTTCCTTTAGGGCCTTCTGTTTCTGTCACGTGTATTTACCATTTGAAAAGGCTCTATCAAGAAAGAAAAAATTACTAAAATCAAGGGAAATCGCTCTAATTCCATTTGCATCATTCCTATCCATTTCTGGGCTCCCTTCAACTTTCTCAGAACCAGACATCTAGTCAGAGGCAACGCAGTCAAACCAAGAGCAGCAACACTCTCAAATGTAGCACTTTCTTGGTCCATTAGAATAAAGGGGTTTCACTCCTCACTGCCTCATAGCTCTGACCTTTCCAATTCTCTGCCACCAAAAGCTTATAGGATCTGCGGGTTCCATCTGTGGCTCCACCTGGCCTGCTTTCCCACGCCAAAAGGACGGATCAAACATACGTGTCTGAAAACACATCCCTGCTTTCTTCTTCGTACCACTCGAGGAGGGGGAACCCCTCCTACACCGGTTTCAGACAGAAGGAAGCCTCCCAAACCACTTCTGCAAAGCCCCGAAATCCTGGGAAATCACAGTAAAATGAACTTCAGCACCTTGGACAGGCACATAGGCGGAAAATCGCCGAAATCGGCTCATCGGCCCTGAAAATGCTGCGCCTGGACGTGACCCTCTAGGACACATCTGCGGGCCTGTTTATTTTTAGTATTGACAAATCCTCTTTGAATCACGGCGTTTATTCCACCGTCCGCCCTTTATTTCGGGAAGAGCCAGTCGCCAGCCCGGCGGTGGGAGAAATTGGGGCCACCAGCACCAGATCCTACACCAGTCTGCGGGATCAGCACCTGCCCCAGTTGCAACTGGAAAAGCTCAGCTCAAGCACAAAAGCTCGGCTTTCCTTTCCAGGCAAAACGAGACCTGTTGCCATAGGTGTATATGGCTCGTACATTTCTCTGCTTTGTAAAAGTTCATCCCTTCCTCCTTCTCCTCACCCAAATCTCCAGGAAAAATAAAGTGAAGAGATTTGATTTGTTCCCATTCCAGCCACACTTCAATTGCATATATTTTGCTTTAATCTAGCTTTTGTTCTGTCTTACAGTGTTCTCACTATGTCACTGTTCCCTTCGGGGCTGCCTTGATAAAATCATCATCACCTTGCCAGAGTACAGCACAGCTCTCTGTGTAAGACAAGTCAAGTTTTTAATTGGTGCCAATAAAAACTCCAAATGTTTTAAGAAGAGGTATTCTACAAACAGCCTTGAGGTGAGTGGTGCCATTCAGACATGCACTTAAAATACATCAGTTCTTACAACAAGTAAGACCAGCAATATTCTCCTGATACAAGAGAACAATACATTTTCCCTACCACCGCGGAAATATCTATTCTAGTTCATTTCTTCCCCTCAAAATGTGCCTCTACGTTTCCACTCCAACACATCTGATGCCACATGACATTCACCAAACAATTTGCAGAGTATTTTCTGTGTCGTTATTTCTTCCTGGCACTTCTAGGTGCGGAACTGAGAAGGAAACTAAACCAATTCCCATCCAGAGTTACCCCTCAAACAGCAAAACACACAGATCTGTCTATATCCTTCACTTTTACACCCCATCGCAAGCTTTGCTGAGCCAACTTCTCTCTCCTCCAGCCCCAAGTAGCCTCTCTGCCACCCAGCCCGGACGGGACAGCCACGGTGCAGGTGCCACGAAAGGAAAGTTTGGAGAAAGGAAAATCCCGGCACTACAAATTAGCTCAGAAAAGGATGCCTTTTTAATGTCTTTTTTTTT
>WBNH01009054.1:75578-138294 GCA_013401255.1 Urocolius indicus
GGCCGGCGGGCACCCAGCGCCCCCTGCCGGCCCCGGGGAGCCGAGGAGGGGGAGGGATGGGCAGGGGCGTTGGGGGAACGAGGAGAGAGAGACGGGGAAGAAGGGATGGAGAAAGGACGGCGATGGATAGACGGGGGAGTTGGGGTGAGGAAGGAAGGAGGGAGAAAGGATAAGAATGAGGAGCAAGGCAGGATGGGGAAGAAGGATAGGCAGAGTTGGCCAAGGAGAAAAGGGCAGGAAAGCAAGAGGCATGGGGAAGAAGGGAGGGGTCGGATTTGGGATGAGGAGGAAGGCAGGATTGGGGAGGACAGGCAGGAGCGAGGAGGAGAAAAGAAAGGTAGGAAAGAAAGCGGAGTGGAGAGAGATGGGGAAGAAAGGGGAGAGAAAGGATGAGGATGGGGTGGAAGGNACTTACATTGGTTTATTTAATTTTTCCTGCTAACCCAAGAGTCCCAGAGCCACTTCATTGTATCCACAGAGTTTTAGTCCCAGGGCGGTGCGGTCCCGCGGGAAGGGGCCGGCGGCCGGGCGCGGAGGGCTCATGGCTCGCAGCCGCCGCGCCGTCTGTGCCGTCCCGCAGCCCCGTCCGGGCGGGGATGGGGGGGGTGGNGCAGGATGGGGAAGAGTAGGCGGGGTGAGGAAGCAGAAAAGGTGGGAAAGGAAGAGGGGTGGGAAAGGTTGGGGAAAAAGGAGAGGTGAGGAGAAAGGGAGAGAGGAAGGATTAGGAAGGCAGGATGGAGGAAGGATGAGGAAATTATTGGAAAGAAGGATAGGGATGGCTGAAGAAGGATAAAAAGTGGGAAAGAAGCACTGGGAGGAAGAAGGGATGCAGAGGGCTGGGAAGAAAAAAAAATGAAAATAAGGCAGGATAGAGGATAAGGGAGAGCTTGGGAGAAAAGTGGGATGCAGAAGACTGGGGAGAAAGGTAGGAGGGGGAAGAAGGGAGGATGGAGCTGCAGTAGAAGCTTGATGTTGCTGTGGGGGAACATGCAGAAACGATTCAGCCAGGGGACACAGGGGAGAGGAGAGATGCTGGGACACATCAAGGAGGGCTCAGCACGTAGGGGAAGAGAGTTGGAACCCTGATCATCTCATGTCTGATCATGCCATGGACAACTGAATCCTGCCTGTCCGAAATGTCTCAGGCCTTAAAGAACAGTTGCCTGAGTTATCCTTCCAAGGTAGCAATGCCAGTGAACAAAAATAGACTACCCAGCAATGGCTGGGAAGGTCATAGATGGATGTTCATAGGTAGAGAGAGGGGTGGCAAGATTTTGCTGTCAATATTGAAGTGTTCAAGGTAGTAGAAGAAAGCAGAAGAAACTTCTGAAGAACTGCAAAAAGATCTCAAAAATATTGAGCAAGGTAAAATAAGTCATACAGGGGGAGCCTGACATTGATTTACTGGCTCAGTGATGGGCTGTAGAGTGGCTGTAACCACTCCAGAAAGGAAATCCAGAGCTGTAATGAACAATTCTGTGACAGCATCACAGAGTTTGTTAGTGATTAAAGAAAACAAATGCTTGGAAAGGAGCAGATTATGCACGGAAAAACTGAAGGGGCTAAAAAATGGCCCCCAAAAATGCAACAGTGGCTGCAGGAAGGTGAGTGGAGTGCAAGTCTCCATTCAAGAACAAGTTCATGCTCAAGGAAATTATCAAGCAAAGGATTCAAAATATATAGACTCAGAACTGCAAAAATGATTAATTACTAAGTGTATGATAGGGAAGAGCTGGATGAGGAAGAAGAGGAGCGAGAGAGCTGAGAAAAGGTCAGAGACTGGAAAACAATGACTACACATTAAAAGATATGGAGGAAAGTCAAGACTAGGAAAGGCAATGGAACAGAGACGTGAGCTGCCTGGTGGGAAAGCAGCCTGTGAAAGCCTAGAGCATTGCAGAGGTGTAGAATGATGTGTGAAGTAGAAGATAAAGGAAGACAAGTCCTTAGGGATTTAATCACTTGATGAGAAGCTGAATTGTGACTGTGCAAAGGGAAGGAAGCTTTCACAAGGACACAAAAAAGTGGGCAGACATTGGGCACCTCTTCAACACCAGAAAGGCAAACTGTGGGTCCTTGGCAGTTCAACTCCTGCTATTGAACCCCTCCTGCTCTGTCAGCACATATTTGTAGGATATGTGTTTTGAGGCTGATTTAAATGTATATGCATTTAAAGGAATTTTTAGGTTGATATATCCACATGTACTTTCACAGACCAGAGTTTGCCTCTGCAGGTTAATATTACACAGACATTGTTAGAACTTTAACTTAAATTCAAGAAATTGATGTAAAAGAGACCTTGGCAGCTAAAAGTAGTATTTTAGTCTCTTCAATTCTGTTCTTGCTCCACTCATGAACTGTGAATGAAGGTCCTCATCTCCATCCTCTTTCCTTCCTCAGTAAACTCAGTAGCAACAGTCTCAGGGTTGATCAGAGAAATGAAGTCGGAGTGGACCAGGAGAGCTGTCAGGTCTCAGTATCATAGATTTAGTGTCACAACCAGAGAAAGGAGGGGAAAGTCAAGAGTTTTCACTTAATACCCCATCCACTGGTCCTGAAAGAAATGTTTCTTGCCCCTCATTTTCAATCTGCAATGGATAATCCTACTGCAAATTCTGTAAACTTTTTGAGTATTTTTGGTTGTTTTGTTTTGTTTTTTTTTTTTTTTCTTTAAAAGAGGTAGGAAACACTGTTAAACTCTAATGAAGCACCAGGAAGACCCACCTCTCTTCAATCTGCCTCTACACACTAAGAAATTATTCCTAATGCTAGCAAATGGTGTTATAATCAGCACAGTCTGAACTCAACTTATAGAAAACATAAAGCAATATTTACAAAGATAATAAATCAGATGAATAAAAGACAGGAAGAAGTACAGGACAGAAAGGCTACTTGTCAAACATTCTATAACAGAAGCAGGACTGAGAGGATCCCACATTTCCTACCCATTAGTTCAATTCATAGCCCAGAAAAATCATTTTTCCCCCTAGTTTTCAGTTCAAGCATGTACACATTATCTGGGGTCTTGCTTCTAAAGGTATCTCTTTGAGCATCACTTCGGAAGATACAGAAGTGTAACCCAGGAGCATATGCTGAGAGCAGAGCTTCGCGGGAGGGCTCTGTATCTGTGTAGCATTGAATGCATGCAGCAAGGCGTGGGGGAGTTGGGGGTGTGAGGATTTCCTTGGCACAGAAGCAACTCATAATGCTAGCACTAATCATAAAGCAACCACATTAATTGGAACCTTATAGACAGACCAATCAGAGGGAACAAAATTGATTAAACCTGTGCTGCCTTGCCAAAATCTTCCTTTCTGCAAAGAAACATTCAGGTGGTGCCTGCTTACCGAATGTCTGAGAAAGTTCAGGGGAGTCAGCTGAATCCCAATAAATGTGCATGTCAGATGGAAGTAAGTACCAGCAGCAAAAGAAATGCTATGTGGGAGATCAGTTGATGTCATCTTTCTATTCACTTCTCTCCAAAAAGATATTTTTTTCCTCACAAAGCAATCACTGCTTTCTTAAAGGGATTATAGACAGCAGCGCTGGTTGCAAAGAACCATTTATTCTCCCAAGATGTTTATAAAGCCTTTCTTTCATCCCATATCCCTACACTAGTTGCTGCCTTTTTTTTAAGGCAACAAAGAAACTGAAAAAATGTGCAGCTCTTGATATTGTGAGAGTTTGGTTGTAGTTTAAAAACACATTCTTTTTTTTTTTCTTTTTCTTAAAAACATGCTTCTTTAGAAATACTTTTCTTGTGAAACTTCATTTGGCCAAAATGAAAACAGAAGTATTTTTCTTCAAAATTTGAAAGGTTTTTCCCTGACCTATCACACTGCTGGTGCTCAGCAGAGTGGTTCTGACTCCCACAGACCCCGGCTTTCTGCAAAGCCTTTTACTACCTGGGATTAGTCCCGTAAAATGCTGCTTTCACAGGAGGTGCTGTGAGGGTGTCACATGCAAAACTCAATTTAGCCAATACTTCCCTCTACTGGGAAGGAAAAATACTGCGATTTGTTACATTTCCCTTTGAAATAAAGGGAGATATCAGGACAAGAAGGGTTTCCCTATCTAAAGATGACGGGAGATTCAGGGTATCACCAACACGTTGCTCATTTGTTAACTAGGCAAAGGGTTTTGGCTGTCCCATACTGCTGCCCTTCCTCCTTTCAATGAGGATCCCTTACAAGCTCCCTCCCCTGCTGATTTCACAGCCCCACTGAACAGAGCATCCCCACTTCTGTGCTATGAAAGCATAAGGTCAGCCTACTGTTCACACCAGGACTGACCTCACCACTGGGTCACATCAGGGATGGTGCTAAAGCCTCATTGTATAACATTGCCTGGGATCTAGGCTTGCTCCTTCCTCTGTTATAAGAGCCCTGATTTCTTCTCATCCCCTCAGTTCAATTTCAACAAGCAAAGAGACCCTGACATAAACCCAGCTGCTGTGTCAAGATACATCTGTATCAGTCTTCAGCTTCCGTCTTTTAATTAAGTGTATCCTCCTTATGGAGTATCTCTCATCAAGCATCCATGGGGAAATCCCGTAACGCCTGGCTGAATTGCTACATTTGTTCAATCAGACACAAAGATATAATCCTGAAGTGAGCTAATCTAATTTAATGGGGGAAAAAAGAAAACTACCTACAGGCAGGCAGTGCTGCTGTCAACGAATGTGTCCAAGTGTGAAGGAAGCATTCAGTGCTCTGACAGACACATAACAGTTCACATCATTAAAGTAAAATTTATTTCATCTCCCTGAAACGGCTCATGTGCACCCTGAAGAATGAAGCCATGCCAGAACACAGAGAATTCATCTGTGTTTTAATTTAGAAGAGGGGGAAGGTTATGCTGTGCTGGAGCTGAATTATGCCCCATTATTGTGCTCTTGCTGCCTGTGGGCAGCACAAATATTTGGTGATTAGGCAGTTCGGAGAGTAGAGAAATAATGCTTTGCTAGGTGAAGAAAGTGTTTACATGAGGTTTAGTGATTAGCAATGTCAGAAAGGCAGAGGCTGAATTTCTAGCTAAGCTTTCTCTTTGTCCCATGTTCTCCTCATTATAGCGAAACACAGGCTGGTTGCATTTCTAATACCCAGAAGGTAAAGAAAAACTTCACCTCACGTGAACTTTCTTTTGCCACCTTTCTCTAAAAAGTTATCCAACACTCACCCTCCTCCCACAACATTTTCCCAGGTTAGGTAAAGCCTGCTACAAGGGAGCAGTCAAATGTTGAGCCTTTGCAAAGTCACTGAGGAATATACTTATATTCCTTTTTTTGTGTCAAAAGCACCAATGCAAAACACCAGAACTGCTTCACCCCTGTGACCACTCTAGCCATCTCTTCAGGAGCTTTGAGGAGTGACAAGGCTTATGTGGTGGTTTAGCCCTAACTGAACAATAACCAAACCACCCAGTTACCCCTTCCCAACTCAGCAGGATGGGGAGGAGAATCAAGAGAGAGTTGTAGAACTTTCTGGGTTGAGATAAGGACAGTTTAATAGAACCCCACAATGAGTAGGCAGTTACAGTGATGGCCAAAGAAAAAGGAGCAATGCCCAATATAACTGCTCACCGCGCTCAGCCCGACACTCATCCCAACAGCAGAACTGCAGTTCCCACACTGGTTACAGCCCTGCTCCAGCCCAGCTGCTGCCCTTATATCCCGAGCATGATGTCACCTGGGATTGAACAGCCTGGCCACGCCCCCCAGCTGCAGCTGGGGAGAGTTAATTCTATCCTGGCCAAACCCAGGACACCTGGCCAAACCCAGGACATCTTAGCCCATGGAGGGAACCAAGAGTGCATCTAGCTGCAGCTGAACTTTGGATGCCCCAGGGAGATGTTTTAGGGGTGGTGAAATATAAACTTTGCCACACTCCATGGGAGTTTTGACAGCAATTTCCCGAGCCAAGCGTTTCAAAGCAGATCAAAGAAAGATTAAACCTTTCTAGTATTAAAAAAAAACCTTACAGAATCCCCAACCTAAAGCATCTAGAAACATTGGTACTTTACAGGTACTGCAAGATCAACCATGCCTGATATAAAATCAGGTTTGATTTGCAGGAAATCATATCTGCTCTAAGCTTTCCTTTCCTTACATGAGCACTTTGAGCAAATCTTTGCATTACCTCTGCCTCTAGAGCTACCCCTTGGGCATTATACAGAGTATGTCCAAGGTATCTCACCGCTTTACAGGCCAAAACTAACACTGGCTTGCCTTTTACATTTAATTTTATTAAAGGCATAAAAAAACCCCATTTTAACACAGTCAAAGAAAGTTGGTTGGTTTTCAGTCTAACACTACCTGCAAAGCTGCAGTAAGAAGTATGCCTTTGAGTGTAGTGTGGATGCAAAGCCGATGGGCAGACCCCTACAAGAACCGGAGGGAAATGCAAAGTAATAAGGTAATTTTCTGCATTTAGTACAAGGATTCCTCTCTCTCTTTCATTGTAGTCCAGCATGATCTCCCTCCTCCAAATTAACACTAATTAAAGTCAAGCTTCCTTCCAGTTCATTTACTTAATATTTTACATGAATCATGAACCATTTCCCTTTTTTAAAAAAAACTTGAATTTTCTAATTAATTGTAATGCCTATTATTTTGTATTCAGACACTGCCATTTCAGTTTCTGGGAAGTGCTTGGGGTAGAAATACCCAGTGCAGTTAAGCAATAAAGACCACAATATCTGTCAGCACAGAAGTAATCCCTCTAGACCTATCAGTGCTGGCTTAGGCCAGATCTCAGGCAAACTGTGGCTACAAGTGATTAAGTGACTCAGAATTTCTGATAAAGTTCAACAAATCTGCGGAAAATTAAACTGAGCTATCCTCCTGTTCCTTTTTCTTGTAGGGTTTCCTGTAAGGTTTCTACACCATCTTCATCCTTCACTGCCCTTTCTTTGGTGCCCTTCCTGATGTTTTCATCCTTGCATTTGCTCAGTTGCAAATACAGGGACTGCAGTCTGTAGGACTTTGCCTTCTTATATTTTCCTTGCAAAATTCTCCAGTCTACTAGACTTCTTTCTGGTGACTAGACCAAAGGCCAGGAGACACCAGTAATAAGTATCAAATATATCCACCAGCTGCCTCTTTTGCCCAAGCAAACAGTGAAACATTAGCCCTCAAGCATCTCTTTGGGCTTCCTCCTTCTCGCCTTTGTCTGCCTGTTTGCAAGCAGTCTACACAGTTCTCGTCTCTCTCCAGATCACTCCCACTTCCAACTTGAAATTTCCATCTTGTCTCACCACAGATTTCCCCCTCAGCCTCACTTCCCCAGAAAACAGGTTTTAGACCAAACTAGATCACAGACAAAGTTAGAGCCTCTTCAAGAGGACCCTCCATCATAAATCACCTGTAATGCTAATGTAATAAAACAACCTGCCACTCACAGTAACAAAAAAGGGCAAGAGGACAGCATTCAACCTAGCTGCTTATCCAACAGGCTCAATTACCTGCTGGGATAAACTACAGTGAAGTCACTGGGTCCTTCAAGCATCTGAAAATTTTCCCTATTAAAAATGAAGGAATCTTCTGAATCCTTCGGAGAAGACTTTAAACAAAGGTGTAGTTGTTCAAGGCTCTCAGCTTTTCATACTTCATCCTTAATGCAAAATCCTAGCTCTGACAAATGGAGCCTTTAAGAACAGTACTGCTCTTGACTGGAAATCTGGCATTAAAGGACATCAATGTGCACACTGAACAACTGCATTTTGCTTTCCAAGGTGGCCTCCTTTGAGTGCAGGGTCAGACCCTTGCTGGATATTGAATGCTCTACTCTGCACCAAGCAAAGTTCAATTTTTTTTTTTCCCTCCACAGAGCTTCTGAGTGCTCTCTCACAGAGGGCTTTTTCTTATTTACTCTTCCATCTATTTTCAAGCATTGATTTGGGAGTGATTTTAAGTGGGATAGGACTGAGGCTTCTGGCAAATATTTTGAAGGGAATTGCTGTCCTCAACACAAACACAGACACCCACGGGCAATAACACAAAATCCTAATGATTAACTTCAGAGTTGGGTGTGTTCAAGAGTGGCTTCTCTTTGTGGGCAGGTGGCAGCCTGACAGAAAGGATGGATGCTGGAGAAGTGCTTCTCACTTATTGCCACTTTTCATATTTTGCCTTTTCATAGAATCACAAAATCTTAAGGGCTGGAAGGGACGTTTAAAGTTCATCTAGCCTAAGGAGCTTTCACTTCCTGGATCGTTCTGTACTTATATTCACATAGAAAGAGAAGGGAAAACCAACAAAAAAGCTGGTTTAAATGAATGGTTTGGAACAAAGACAAAGTTGAAGTGTAAAAATATGACAAGGCAGGTACCCACTTCTGAACTGATAGTTTACTCAATTTTTCTTACAAATGGGGGCCACCATTTTACTATTTTTGTACAACTTGCTGATACCAGTTACTCACTCATGTCAGTCCCTCCCCAAGAACATCACACTCCCACACAGTCTCACTTCACACTCCAATTTTAGTATCTGACACAAGGACAAATTCAGCTATGAAACCCAGCCTGAGCAATGGGTAAGCAAACAAAAGCAGCCATTTCTTAAAACAAAACCAAAACAACCCCAACTAAACAATCAAGCAGGATGAACCCTCCAAATCAAACTTCTTTGAAAACCTGGCTGCAAC
This sequence comes from Urocolius indicus, assembly GCA_013401255.1. Classification (NCBI taxonomy): domain Eukaryota; kingdom Metazoa; phylum Chordata; class Aves; order Coliiformes; family Coliidae; genus Urocolius; species Urocolius indicus. Next base: position 84,224 of record WBNH01009054.1, read on the forward strand.
AATTTCCCCAGGAAAGGCTTTTCTATCTATCTCAGTGGATAACTAAGACCACGACTGGTTTCACGGCTATAGCATTACACAAGAAACTCCGAGACTGGAACAAATGAGCATACCCCACAGCTTAAGCAGACTTACTTACTCTAGGCTTGGACTCATTGCAGAGTCCAAGACCTTCTCCCCAAATTGTGACTGTCCAGTAAACCTGTCAGAGATTGGTGCTTTACAACTGTAAAATTTGTACACTTTTCCTAAACTTTTGTGAGTTATAGTGGGATTCAGGTTCGCCCATTTAAGTATCTAAAAGTCAGACCTAAGTTCAAGTCTGAGTAAGTCATATCATGTCTACTCCAAAGAGGAGCTGAGATATATGTGACTACCCATTCCAAAACGGATAAGATCAATCAGCTTTTGGAGATTCCTGTCTCTCCTGTATTGACTACGTCAGCAGCCTAAAGCTGAGGCTGTACTGCGTTATTGATAATTTTTTTCAAGGTTTACCTTTCCTTAAACACAATACATAAATCTGTAGCTCATCTATGGGGTTATTCCTGCCTGGACTGACGTGTAAGTCAGTAAGAGTCAAGGCACTCAGTCCCAGTCCTCCTACTTGCCTTCTATACCTTGAAGAAAGTCAGACAGAAAGCATTATTTTAACTGAATTTTATTAAAGTATATATATCTATATGCACATGAGATGGGGGGGTGGGGGTGTTGTTTGAGGGTTTTTTTGGCGATTGCATTTTTTTCTTCACTTCCACAAATGTATAACACCAACAAGTTCTTCAACACAGGTGAAGAGGAGACCAGTTCTCCTGGAACTGGTTCTTGACAGAAGCATAACCAGAAGACCTCACTTCTTAAGTAGCCACTGCATGAACAGTGCTTGGTTCCTAAAGAGTTTTCTCTCATTTTGCTGCCTGTAAGAATGACTGCACTCACATTTTTCTCAGCTTCAGAAAGGTGGAGACAAGTATCATCCTGAGCAAAGACTAGTGCCTGAAGGTTCACTCTACAAAGAGATCATAGAAGCAGGGATGGTGTCCAGTAAGCTACTCCTTAATCATTTTATTTGACTGTAGAGACATTGATTGGAAGAGATGGTGTGACAGATGTTGTCTAACAGGCTTGCCCAAATAAATGACAAATGGATTTTTAAGGAAGTTTGCAGAATTTAATAGAGGATACAGCAGTGTTTGCTAAAAGGCTTGGTAATGCACATGAGACTGCCTTAGAACACAGTTTAACCAAAATGGGGAAAAGAAAATACTGGATTGTTACTAGTGTATAAATTTCATATCTGCCTCTTTACTGACAAAAAAAAAAAAACCTGAAAAAACAATAATTCCCCAAATCCCAGACCCCCATCACTTTGATTTAGTTTGTGACTATTTTAGCAGTCAAAATCCTCAGCTGGTATAAATAGGTGCAACACCATTAATCAAATCATACCAGCTGAGGGCCTAACTCAGGAACTGCTTGAAGAAATGAAAAATGAGTAGAAGTTTTCCAGACAAGTTAAAAATGAATTAACAGCTGAAATTAACTGACTTCTGGGTGGTGGTGGGTATCATTACAATTTTTCTTGCTACTGTGTTGTAGTCTTAATCAAAGAGGGAACTAATTGTCATATGAACCTGAACGTTCACCAGCTGCTTTTTCTCTGAAAAAAATAACTCACTCAGAAATAAGTCTCCCAAAACCTCAGGGAATGACGGAGAGAAAAAGTCTGGAAAGGAAGTATTTAAATTTAGTAAGATCTTTGTCCTTAGACAGACAAGGGAGGAGAAATTAAAGTTGTACTTTGCACATACTGTACATGGGAAACGGTGTCAAATAGCCAGGAAAGGCTATTTGCAGTGTCCCTGCCATCTCACCAGCTTCAGCAGAGCAGCCATCATGTTTAGATCTACATAGCTTACATCATCTTCCCTGACTAGAGATTCTGACAAATGTACTTGCAAATATGTGCCTGCATATAAACCCAAACACATGATACAGTGTGGTCAAAGCTGATGGGAAGAGCAATGTGAAGACAGAGTGGCTGGAAAGCTGTCCAGCAGAAAAGGACCCAAAGGTGCTTGTCAACAGTCAACAATGTGCCCAGATAGCCAAGAAGGCCAATGGCACCCTGGCTTTTATCAGAAATAGTGTGATAATCAGGCCCAGGGCAGTGAGAGTTCCTTTGTACTTAGTGCTGGTGAGGCCACACCTCAAGTGCTGTGTTCAGTGCTGGATCCTTCACTATAAGAAAGACAATGAGGTGCTGGAGTGTGTTCAGAGATGGGCATCAGAGCTGGAGAAGGGGGTGGAGCACAAGTCTGATTGGGAGTGTCTGAAGGAGCTGGGGATCTTTAGTCTGGAGAAGAGGAGGCTGAGGGGAGACACGATAATGCTCTGCAACTCCATGATAGGAGCTTTTAGTGAGGTGGGAGTCAGTCTCTCCTCCTAAGGAACAAGTATAGGACAAGAGGAAATGGACTCAAGTTGCACCAGGGGAAGAATAGATTGAAGCTGAGAAAGAACTTTTTCCCCGAGAGGGTTGTCAGACCCTGTCCCAGGCTGCCCAGGGAGGTGGTAGAGTCGCCATCCCTGGAGATATTACAAAGCCACGTTGCTGAGGTGTTGAGGGACAAGGGTTAGTGATGAGCCTGATAGTGTGAGGTGACAGGTTGGACTTAATGATCTTAAAGTTCTTTTCCCCCAAAACAATTCTATGATCCTCACCCACACCAACCTTCCTGTCTGCTCACCCTCAGTGAGGGCAGCAAGGCCTAAAATACTTATTTTTGGTGGCCATGGTAGTTTCAGTATTCTTCCCAATTTGTAGGATAGCCAAATTCTGTCCTGGGTGGGGCTTTTTCATGGGATTTGATTTTTACCTATGTAGGCATCCTTATCTCAGGAGTGAGACACATTTTTCAAGAGTATAGCCAAACATTTCCATGCTACTGATGTTATGAAGACATATGATTATTTTTTTTTCCCTCATTTTAAACATGTTAAAATTGCTGCTCCCCAATATAATGCCAGATATTTACTTTCTGAGCTGACTCAGACAGGCCCCTCAAATTGCACAGGGTCATCTCCTCTCACAGGGACGTTTGATACCAGAATAAAACACCAAGGTTCTCCATGGTTTACCAGGGTAGATGAGTAACCTCCTTGAGATCCTCCTCACTCACAGAAGCTCACACATTATCCAAAATCATCTAATACCATTAAATACATTCAAGCCTTTATCCAGCTGCTAGTCTTCAGAAAACATGTCTTCTCTCCCCCCACAACAGAAACCAACTCTCCCTCACATACCTTACCTTGACAGAACCGACACACTCTTCTCACACATATTCAACAATCCTTCCCTTCCTCTTTTTCTCCTTTCTTTCCCATGATCTTTTATATCTTGCAGGTGTCTCCTGATGACTGAATGGGTTGACTCATTCCTTGCCATATCCAATAAAGGTCCTAACAGTTGGTTCCTGCTTGTCAGCTGCCAGGAGAGGGAAAATTGGCTGCATACTATCAGAGCTATAATGATCATGATAGCCAGCAGCTATGGCCTTGGTGAGTCAGAATATATCAGAAGACACTGAAAAAAGCCAGAAGTTTATTCGATTGATGAGAAAAATGCCTGTGTGAGCATCTTTAAGAGATCATCGCAGTCACATTAAAATAATAAATAGAGAGATGATAGTGAATAAGCACCTTCATTGAATGAAACAGCAAGTACTAAAGACTTCTTTAATGTAGTATTAAAGATATGTCAAGCACCAGTGGCTTGGAGAGGAAGTCAAACAAATTTGAATTAAAAGGTAGGCTTGTGATTTTAAGTTTAAGTCTAATTAACTGAGAAACATATTATCAAAGATCAGACATTCTCCACGATGTCTTCAGGTCCAGAGCTGTAACCCCAGCCAGACAACTTTTTTTTTTTAAGCTCAATTCAGCCCAGCAAGATCATCCATAAGACATTTAGCAATATTTAAACTCATGTTCCGAGTTCCTTTCAGGGCTGACATGGTAGTTATAACATAGTGACCAGAACTGAGGTCACTCAAGTTGGTTTGTGCTCATACTATTCAAAACCATATCCTCTGGGATCTGCTTTTCATATCAGCTTGCACAAAACCTTAGTTCAGTTACTATCTGACAACCTTCTGCATCTGTTTGCCTGTAATTCTGTTAACATTTGTCCTGCACATGACTTGTGAGCATACCAGCCTGCTCTACAACTCCCTGCATCCTTCTGCAAAAGTTACTTTCCACTCATTGCAGGAAAGTCTCTTTCCACCTTCTGATGTTGCTATCCCATCACATGTGAGGTCTCAGTTGGGGGCCTTCTCATTTTGCCGGGTGACATAAGCAAACACATTTTGGATGATTTGATCTGAATGTTCTGGAGCAACTTGTGCTTTGAGACCAGTGGAGTATGGATGATGCAGACTCTATTCAAAATATGCATTGCTCAATACTCTGGTTTAACCCTCACTGACATTTATTCCTCTCTCAGGAACAGTTACATTTCTCCTCTCAACTTTCATTTTGTGAGATTAAACAAGACACGATTCCAGGTTTCTTTCTAAAGCCACAGTAATCCTCTGTCTATAGTAGAAAGCCTTTACTTGTCGTTTCATAAAAGGTTAGGGGTTGGAATGGACCTTTAGAGATCATCCAGTCCAACTCCTCTGCCCAAGCAGGTCCATCTAGATTAGGTTACACAGGATGTGTGCAGGCAGGTCTTGAAGAGCTCCATAGAAGGTCTCCCCACTCTCCCTGGGCAGCCTGTGCCAGGGCTTCATCACCTCAACAGTAAAATAGTTTTTTCTTATGTTTAAATGGAACTTTTTGTGTTCCAGCTTCATTCCATTACTCCTTGTCCTGTTGCTAGATACTATAGACAAAAAAGGGATGCCCTAACTTCCTGATACCCACCATTTAGATATTTGTAAATGTTAATAAGATCCCCCCTCAGTGTCATCTTCTCCAGACTAAACAGCCCCAGTTCCTGCAGCCTTTCCTCGTATGAAAGATGCTCCAGTTCCCTGATCATCTTGGGGGCCCTGTGCTGGACTCTCTCCAGAAGTTCTCTGTTCCTCTTGAGCTGGGGAGCCCAGAACTGGACACAGGACTCCAGATGAGGCTTCATCAGGGCAGAGGAGAGGGGGAGAAGAACCTCCCTTGACCTGTTGGCCACACTCTTCTTGATGCATCCCAGATGCCATTTGCCTTCTTGGCCACGAGAGCACTTTGCTGGCTCATGTTCAGTTTATTATCAGTTAGGACTCCCAGGTCTCTCTCTGCAGAGCTGCTCTCCAGCAGGTCAGTCCCCAGCCTGTACTGGTGCATGGGGTTGTTCCTCCCCAGGTGCAGGACTCTGCACTTGTCCTTGTTGAACCTCATGAGATTCCTCTCTGCCCAACTCTCAAGCCAGTTGAGATATCACTGAATGGCAGCACAGCCTTCTGGGGAATCAGCCAGTCCTCCCAGTTTATGTGTCATCAGCCAACTTACTGAGAGTACACTCTGTTCTCTGACTCTCATTTGATTCATATGAATCTTTCTCATACATAATTTAACACCCATGCCTTCCCATTGCATTGTCACACTCTGTGTTCCATAGACTGTGTTTCAATTGATAGAGCCCCACTTGCAGTTCTGTTTCATGGTTACATCACATTACGCATCACAACTATTCTGTTTCAGTAATTTATTCAAGTCTTCACAGTGCTCTGGTCTTTCTATCACCAGGTAGCTAATGTCCCAATTTGGCCCCCAGTAGAAGACTTTCTGCTCTGTGCTGTTACATTTTGTTTATCAGAATATCAGTGAATAAGATCTACCACATTCTTCTTTCTTAGTAAATAGACTTCAAACCTATTTTATTCAAACTCCCACTTTCATAGAATCATAGAATCACAGAATAATTTAAGTTGGAAAAGAACTTTAAGATCATGAGGTCCAATAATTCCCCCAGCACTGCCATGGCCAACACTAAATAATGTCCCTCAGCTCCATAGCTACACAGTTTTTAAATAACTCCTTCAATTTACTCATTATTTGCCCTTCAAAATGTGTTCCACAGCCCTGTAGCATGTTCAGTTCAGATTAGCGAGTTTCCGATTGACCAAATTGCTTTTCACCTCCCTTTCAAATACAAGTATTACATTTGGGTTGATTTTTTTTTTCCCTTCTAATGTCTTTACAAACAAATTCTCACTAAATCCTTGCTGACAGATCTGCAGTTTCGTGTGCCAGTTCCATGTGCCAGTTCTCAGCAATATTTTTAAAAGATCTGTTTGAGCACCTGACTCCATTACTTTAATCCTCTTCTGTGTTCATTAATGGATGCACTCACATTTTCATTTAAACATTCCTTCTTAGCCAAGGAAGATATAATCCCATATTGAATATTGTCTTCACTGACTATGGGTTCATAGAACGGTTTGTTTTGGAAGGGAATTTAAAGACCATTTAGATCCAAACTCCCTGGCATGGGCAGGGACATCTTCCACTAAATCAGGTATTTTCCTGTTGTTTATCATATATAAGTTATTTTTAACCCTAAAGGTGTCCAAAACCTCATCCCTGACCCCTTTTAAACCAATCCCACATATTTTTAGTATTTTTCTTCTTCTTTTTTCTTACATAGCCTATTATTTATTAGTCTTTCAACTTCCTATTCATGATCTAATACTTTTTAACACTGGAAATTGGCAGTCATTTAATTTTACAGCCTTTAAACTGTAACTTTCTTTTAGCACAACTATTTCTCCCATTACTTCTAATCTCTGTGATTATTGTTAATAACCCCTTTTAAGGCAGTTGTCTAAGTTTCCGTCTCTATAGTTGAGACTTTTTGCATGTTGACTAAGTCATTTTGATCTAAAGCCACTAGGAGGAAGCATTCAACAAGTTTCACTGTCCTGATGCAGATCCCAGTCTTCACTTAAACAAGTTTTTAGCAGGAACCAAGGGATCTGCTGGGTCACAGATTCTCTTGAAAGTGCTATGGCACATAATCCCCTGAAGGAATGTTTAATTATTCACTTTCTGGTCAGACTGGCTCCCCTGCTCCTGCTGCAAACAGTTTTATGAATCCATTCTCTGAAGAACAGAACCCACCTCTGATTTCCAGGGTAATTATTTCCCATGCCTATTCTATTTGTCTTTTAAATGTTTTTCTCCCTTGCTCACATTTTCCTATGTGCTTTATTTCCTGAGAGTTATAATATATCCTCTCAGCTGTTATTTCTAAGCTGAACAAACTAAACTTTCTTTAATAATAATAACAATAATAATTATAATTGTTGTTGTTATTATTATTATTATTCACATTCTCTTTTCAAAAAGAGAATGTGAATTCTCTTTTCATAATTTAGATTGTTGTTCATTCTAGTGTTACTACCCTGTGCTCAATACAATTTTAATTCACAACTATTCAATTGCAAAGGTATCTGGTAAATGGGAGGAAAAGCTTTTATTTCAAGTCGAAGCTTTTATTTCAAGAATAGGAGTGTCGTGTCATGCAGCTCCATTGGTTTGCCACAGGTACAACAAACTGACCTAAATTATCCTTATGGTCCCATTAATGATGATAGTCTCAATGGTAATGTCAGTCTGGTTTATGCTACAGGTCCTGATTTTTACTGAAGAAAATAGCTTTTTACTGGTTAGTTCCATGTAGTCCTTATTACTTTTTTCCTTCTAGGGTGCAAATATTCAAGGCTTTTCCATTACTTTGATTTCCTGTGAAAAATGTGTGGGCTTTAGGTAGTGAAATCAAGTGCTACAGAGAGGTACAGTTCTGGTATTCTCATGTGCTTCGTTGGTATGTTTATAGTGCTACCTCGCTACCAAAGAAATAGCATCTTATTGCGCTGGTGTTTGTCGTGGACTCTCAAAGAGAAAAGCTGTGTGGTTGTGTTGTCTATATTAATAGCCTCTTTTAAAAATGCAATAATTTGTGGTAAAATTTGTAAGCAATATCTAGAAGAAGTAACTGTTCAAGAGACCAGGCTGTTAATGCATTGCTCTCAGAATAGTGGCTAAAAGGGGGCAAGCACATAAAACATTGTTCAGTATGACCAAGAAGTACAGCAACCCATCTGGAAACAAGACTGTATGCCACACAGCTATCACAAGAAACTAGAGTTTGGGTGTGGACATTGATAGGATCCAAAATTAAGAGGGCTCATGAAAGAGCCAGATGGCTTAAAGAATGTGGCAAGCAACTTGCCTTCACCAAAATGATGTCGCCTTCACTCAGAGGGGTTTCTGCAGAAGGTAAAATTTTTCCTAGGGGACATTTGGCGTTTTTTGCCCCAATAAACAATTCGCTTTGAGTATCAAATGATCTGCATCCAATCTCCCACACTAGTGGAGCTCTGACTCAGTTTCAGGGTGACCTTCCCAGATAGATGGATTTCAGTGAAGCTCATCTATAGCTGACTGGCAATAAACTGTACTTCAAGCAAAAATATCGCTTCATGGCACACCAACTGGCAAAGACAAGATGCAATACCTTTGGATATGGATGTTTTTAAACACGTGATCTCCTGAGAGGATGCAATGTCAAAACTGTTCATTGAACACCCAAACTGATGAGAATGGTACATGTAGCTCATTACTGCTTCTTGATGGACCTTGCACATCATGAGAAGTAGACATTGAACAGGCTGGAGATGGGAAACATCATCCCAACTGTGCCATCTAGTCAATACCTGAACTGTGGTGAGTCATAAACTGTGTAAGTGGTTTAAAAATAATTTTAACCAACTAAACCCATTTAATTTTACAAATTATTTTGTAGTTAGTTTAAATTTTTATTGTGAAGAAATAGAGTTGCCTGGATTTCAATGACAAATAGCTGGTATAATGCAGAGTCACAGTGCACTTGTCTTGAACACTGAAGGAGTATTAGTAAAAACTATTTAATGATGCTGTGATGCCAGGAATGACTTCCTAAGGGAATATCACAGAGAAATTAAAAGATACTAGAAATATGATTTATTTGTAATCAATGTTCAAGTCTCATTATTATGTTTAATTAATCATTCATAGTAAAAGAGAATTTCTGTCCAAAAAGCTCACAATCTGAAGAGATGAAAAAGACAGAAGAAAGAGAAAGTAACACAAGATAGGACTACATAACATCTAACAGGTGTTGAATAAAGAAGGCAACTTACTGCAAGTTGAAAGCAAAGTGTACAGTAGGTCTCGGCTGCAAAAAGAGGTTTCCTTTTCAGCTGAAATCAGCGTGGAGGGAAAAGTTCGCCCAAGCCTTGCCAGAACCTGCCAAACCCAATGGTGACCGCACAGCTAAAACCTTGCAACTAAGAAAATGAAAAAGCATCTTACACTAGCTTGTGTGTAATGTCTTTGACGTTTAAATAAGAAATTAGAACATCAAAGGTAATTTATGACACATCTAGTGCATAACAAAGGATACTACAACAGTCATTAGACAGCAAAGTACATCAGCTGAAAGTACACGCACAAAGGACAGAAAGCTGAGTACTGTTTGGACATGTTTTTCTGAGAAGCCCAGGCTGGTAAGGAAATGAATAAAGAAGGAATATTATAAGGAAAATGTGTTGAGGCTCATGAGAGACCACATGCACATGTAGTTTCATGAGAAATAGAATTTTTTATTACATCCTTAGTCTTATGTCAACCCCAGACCCAAATGCTTCATCCCATATTTCCTAATTGTCCACATTACTTGTACTTTGGTTTCTTCTAATCTTTGCAGGAGAGAGGAAAACGGTCCTCTTGTGAGAGAAAAACAGGCAGAAGGGGAAAAGCCAGTCCTCCCAGTTTAGTGCCATCAGAGAACTTGCTGAGGGTACACTCTACCCCCTCATCTAGTTCATTGATGAAGATGTTGAACAAGACTGGCCCCAGAACTGATTCCTGAGGAACTCCACTGGCCACAGGCTTCCAACACGATTCTGTGCCATTGATCACCACCCTCTGGGCTCTGTCATTCAGCCAGCTTTTGATCCACCTCACTGTCCACTCATCCACTCAAGCCACACTGCCTGATCTTTTGGTGAGGATGTTATGGGGAACAGAGTCAAAAGCCTTGCTGAAGCCAAGGTAGATGACATCTGCTCTTCTCCCCTCATCTAGCCAGCTGGTTATGCCCTCATAGAAGGCTATCAGGTTGATCAGACAGGATTTCCCCTTGGTGAATCCATGTTGACTCCACTTGATAACCACCTTTTGCTTCATATGTTTAATGATGACATTCAGGATGAGTTGTTCCATCACCTTCCCAGGGATGGAGGTGACAATGACAAAAGGCACCTCAGATGGGGTTTACATGGCCCTCCCCAGCCTGGGTTTCTAATGCCTAAAGGAGTGGTTGAAGTGATAATGTCAATTTCTCCCCAATGGAAATGCTTACTCATGTCTCTCTACCAGCAGACTGAGGTCAAGGAATGAACTTGAGCATGAAACTTAATCGTTCTTCAAAGTTATAGGAAAGTATGTAATAAACACAATTTGTTATGGGGTAATGGATAGACACATGGCACAGCTGCCTTTACCTTAATGCTGGAGGAACAAAGCTTAAAACAAATGCCTCACAGACAAAGAGTAAAGCAAGGTTTTACTCATCTGAGTAAAACTTCTGTAATACCAAGAGTTGCATTTATTATTTCATTAAGCTGCACTAACACAACAGTAGCACACATGCCATGGCATTCTGTAAACTGATCATATTAGAAGAAGTCCACTACACTGTGGCATAGCTCTGGATCATGCAGTGGCTGTGTTTGTGGTACATCTGTCCTCAGATATTAAAAAAAGAAAAAAGATAAAAATCAGCAGCCATTTGCCTAACAGGTTTATAATGAGAGTATCAAGGAATGGAGAAAGGGGAAATTTTACCTCCTTTCTCTTTGTCACTTTGTCTTAATACTGACGTTTTTTTTTCTCTGTTCTCCAGTAGATCCATGGATGCTTGAGCCTTTTCTCTGCTTCTTGCACTTGGGGTAATGTCAGTAGGAACTACTTGTCACTGCTGTGAATATACTGTGGCACTCAGGTACTGTGAGACTTGCTTTGCAGTGAGATGCCCTTGATTAAACAGATCCAAAACATTTTCACTCTGCACGTGTAAATATTGAACAAAACTCAACATAGAGGTGCCAAAGGCTATGATTTAGTAGCTACTATAGTTAAGTGATCATGCCTAACTATGAGTAACTAATCATCATCAACAAACTTTAACAGGGAGGCTGCCTCAACTGACATATATTTACACTATCAGCTTCTGTGACGATTTTGAAACATTAACAACCTTGTCACTAATGAACTATTTAGTGTCTGGAGATTGTTGATTTTCTGTAATTTCTCCATTATCAGCCATAAGATTGCCACTACTGTCTCTTGTAACACTGTCATACGTTGGAGGAAAGGACGTAGAGGACAAACTCTCAGACTTGTCAGGACTCCTACTGTAGTTTTCACCCATCATAGATGCAATAAGTCCTTCTTTTTCTGGAGCAGCATCTCCAAGAATGTCAATACTGCAAGTTCTGTGATGGTACAGGTAAGAAGCCTGCTTTACGGATCGCAGGAGCAAATGACTCCTGTAGGCCCGCTGAATGACAGTGGCAGAAGCTTCCTCTTGTCTGTGTCTGAGTGTAGTAGAGATTGGTTCATAGGATGTTTTTGATGGGTTGGCAGCCATGAATTTCTCCTCCATTTGTACTTTTAGAGTATCCATCTCTCCAGAATCTCCTAGCACTCGTTTGGTAAAAGCAAACAAGATATCCAAGCAGTGGATCCTGTCTCCACTGACCATTGGCAGGTCCATTGCTATGAGTTCAACTTTGTTTGGTTTTGGTACACGTAAAGGTTCAGCCAGTGCATCTGCAAAGTCTGAAAGGGCAGAGAAAGTTATAAATTGGGTTGCCTCAGGATCAAACTTCTCCCAGATTTCATAAAATATGTCAAAGTCATCTTCTCCTAAAGGCTCTGTACTCTCCTCAGTAGCAGCATTGAAGTTCTCCAGAATAACAGCTATATACATGTTTACAACAATGAGAAATGATATAATAATGTAACTTACAAAATAAATAATACCTATGGCAGGTTTACCACATTCACCTATAGTACCATTTATGTTTGGATCACAGTATGGTGGACCAGTGTTTAAAATAGGGCTGAGAAGACCATCCCAGCCAGCTGATGTGGTGATTTGGAAGAGACACAGCATGCTGTTAGCAAAGGTTTGGAAGTTGAACATGTCATCAATGCCATCTTCCATCTTCACATAGGCAAAGTTAGCCATGCCAAAAATGGCATAAATGAACATGACCAGAAAAAGCAAGAGGCCAATGTTGAACAGAGCAGGTAGGGACATCATTAAGGCAAACAAGAGAGTTCGAATTCCTTTGGCAGCCCGGATGAGTCTCAGTATTCGTCCAATCCTAGCCAAGCGAATGACTCTGAAGAGTGTAGGTGGTAAGAAATGTTCAAAGGCTTTACCGATGCCAGAAAGCAGTAGGGCTAAAATGGAAAGCATGAAAACTGGTTAGAATATCACACTTCTGCTTAATTAGTAAGTATGATGAAATGATAATGTCTCTTTGCCCCATTCTTCTATTGTAATTCTTCAAATAGAAGCTTTATGCTGTCTTTTCCTTTTTTGTTACACAGCATGGACCCTTATTTTCAATCAGCTATGCCTGAGTTTCCAAAAAATGAGTTTTTATAGTCTATAATTTAATTCTAGTTTTCATATCATCAATATATTTCATTTCCCTGTTATAAAACCCTAGTAATTTTTATCTGATCAAAGATTTCTTGGCTTTTACTAAATCTGAAACAATGAAAATAATCACCTAATGTGATATAGGTATTACGGGTTATTAATTCTGTCTTTCTGACAAGGGAAAAACAACATAAAGACTCATTATAAAAGATTTTACATAATACAGCTGTCTCTTTTTTTTAATGCTTTCATTAGAAGAAAATAGCAGGAATTTTAAAAAGTCTTATTTCATAATGTTTTAATATAACCATGGTGGGGGTTGTTAGTTCTTTTTCCTCAAGACTTTACAGTATTTTGATTTCCATTTCAACATACATCTGCAGTTGATAAATTTCAACTGTTTTTTTTCTGAGAAGAATTTGCCAAACTAATTTTACTTACCAATAAGTGACATGATCACAACTACTAAATCGAATATGTTCCAGGCATTTGAGAAATAGTATTGCCTCAGAGCCACCAATTTCAGTACACATTCTGCAGTAAAGATGGCAACAAACAATATGTTGATTTTGTTAAGGACATTGGTCTTCACGTCACTTTGCCCATGGGTTTCCACCATCATCATGATCATGTTAAGGCAGATGAGAACCATGATTCCAACATCAAAGGCTTGACATGTTACAATGTCAAAAAGGAATCCTTGATACCTGTTCTAGAGGAAAAAAAATAAAAACAAAAAACAATGTCTTGCATCAGTTGTGAAAGTAGGTGGTACTCATCCATACACGTTCCCAACAGCTCCAACTTTTATGTTGCAAAACCACTCAACTATAAACAATTCTGAGAAATTTAAGAAAGGCAAAATATTAAAAATAATATTAAAAATAACTTCTCCTCCTGAAGATTAACCAGTTCCAAATTAATGTAAAACCCAGCAACATCTATACAGAGAACTTAATAAATATTTAACCTATAAAATCTTTCCATACTACACTTTGGTATGGAATTGACTTCAGAGCACTGTCTGAGTACTAATGTAAAGATGATATAAATAATTTACTTAAAATAACTAAACAGTGAATTAAATTGTGCTTTTGCAATACATTTTCCTTTTAAAAAAATCAGACAATCTTACCAGTGGTCTTGGAATGGGTTTTTGAGGTTTCTTGGATCCCAACTTTTTCATTGCATTGTAATATTTTTTCTGTTCTTCTGTCATAAAGATATCTTCCCCTCCTAAGTATATAAAGAAATTTCACTCTTATTTGGTGAGAAAGTAGCACCATTGTAGTTACAAATACTAAAAACTAACATTCCTTCATTTGTTATATCTTGCAGGTACTAGCACTTTACATAATGTATAACTGTGCTCAAAAAGCAGAATGGCACAAACCGTACATTTTCAGAGCAGAATTCCAGGGGTGAAAACCATCTAGCTCAGAAAGTGTGGAAACAGAGGACCTACTGAAAACCTGGACAGGACAAAATCTTTCCCTGGCTTTCTACATCCTGGTCTTGTTGAATATCCAAAATAATCATCAAAGCATCTGTAGTAGACCACTTTCTAAATAACAATTGTCCTGTAGAGCTCAGTTCCCCAAAAAAAGCAAAAATTTAAGGAGTTGTGGAGATTACATTGCCTTAGAAATGTTGGGAAAGAGCTAAGTGTTCAGGATATAAACAAGAAGAAAAGAAGAAGAAACTCACCCTGTGTGTTACTTCTGCTGACTTAAGCATTAGTGCTCTTGTAAATGCCAATAGAAGATTTAGATTCTATGTACAGCAAGGACCTCACTCTCTAAAGATAACATTGCTCAAGATAAAGATTGTGCCTGGGAGCATAATCATTATACTTATCTTTTTCTTTTGTTGGTTGAAGTTGTCAATAATGACGCCAACAAAGAGATTCAAGGTAAAGAAAGATCCAAAGATGATGAAGTTTACAAAGTAGAGATACATAAACAGACTGTACTCCATCTGTGGCTGCTCATTTTTCTGCAAGAATGAGAAGCAACATGAAAAATAACCAGTAACAATATTGTCTCGGTTCAAAACAAGGTTCATATTGCAAATCCTCCTAGAAATTGATACTAAGAAGAACTAAGAATCCTATTGCTAATTCTGAAAACAGTGGCTTAGTTTAAAACTACCAGTAGTGCATAACTCGAAGTATTTTATGTATATGATACTTTGGAAGGGCATGAAAACAGTGGACGAAAGTAACATTCCATGATGACTCCTAGATGCACCAAAATTCTAGGACCTCGAAGGGACAATATTGCTCATATACTGACTCTTATTCCTTTTGTAAATTAAATATGAAAATAATACATCAAGCACAACACCTGAGAGATAACTAACCAGAAAATATTAGTACTACAAAGTCTTTATACTGTGACAACTCACTAATTTGATTTCTTTTACAGTGTAAAAGAAAATTGATTTTTTTGTGGAAAAAAAAGAAAGCCTGTTTATGTAGTTTCTGGCTAGATTGTTCAGAACAGGATCATTTATTTCGTATTGATATATTTGCACTGACAAACTCGTAGAGCAGAACTTTGACTAATGATGAATGAGGTTTGCTTTTATATCTTTTCCAGAGAAGATGATTGCTGACATACCACTGATCTGTGTGACATTGGATGTTAACTCTGATAAGACAGCAAATGCTACTGTCAATATAAGCAGTAGGTAGAATAGTATTGGTGATGGCTGACAATGTGTTTTAAATGTTTGCTTACACACAAGAGCTTGATTCTTCATAAGTTTGGGTTTATGTTTTGAAGTGGACTTCAAACTACATCACTATAAAACATTCAAGTTTATTCCAAGTTTGGGTTTCATAAAAGAAGGTGTCTATGTGCCTCTGTGTGAATGGGAATTCTGAACAACTCTGCCAGCTGGAACTGGAGTT
Source organism: Urocolius indicus (assembly GCA_013401255.1). Taxonomy (NCBI): domain Eukaryota; kingdom Metazoa; phylum Chordata; class Aves; order Coliiformes; family Coliidae; genus Urocolius; species Urocolius indicus. The sequence continues at coordinate 99,862 of WBNH01009054.1, forward strand.
GAATTGTACTCCCCATTACAACAGATTAGAAAACTATGAGTTATTCACAGACAAAATATTTCCATCAACTAATAAAAATAATTACTTGAAAGATTTAGTACAAATAGCAAATATAAAGGTGGAACGATAATAACAGTTTTTAGAAAACAAACGCATCAACAAAAAATAATTTGGATATAGTGACTGACCTCTCGTGAATCTACTGCTGCATACATGATCTCCATCCAACCTTTAAACGTTGCCTAAAATGAGAGATTATGGAAAAAGTGTTGAATTTTCAGGGTAAAAGCCTTCACATCGTTTGCAATATCAAAATGACACTGACCAATAACTTTGGTACAGTAACACACAGAATAACAAGCACTAACTTCAGGGAAATGTGCCCCTGCTCTGTGTGTGGCATCCTTGGTCTTATCAGGATGTGATGACTTGCTAGAGTGGAACAGAACCTGTTCTCAGGATGCTGAGAGGGCAAACCTTTGTTAACATGGTTTATATAACATCTTACAATCTTCATGGTTGAAAAAATCCATATTATGGAACGTTAGTTCAATATTTGCACCATATTTCCATCTGAGATTGACTCCAGCTCTCAGTCTCATGAACCTGCTAGAGGCTGGAACAGCACTGGTCCACCACATGCTTCCTTTATCGCATGGAAAAACTACAAAGAAGAGTTATTTGTCCACCTATTCTATTTTTGTACATGAGAAGCACTGGTGTTTGAATAGCCAGTTGCAGAGGCGGAGCAGGCCTTGAATGTCATCTATGATGACTTCAGCACGGCTTTCGACACCATCTCCCATAACATCCTCACAGGAAGGCTTAGGCAGTGTGAGCTGGATGTGTGGATGGTGAGGTGGATCGAGAACTGTCTGAATGACAGAGCCCAGAGGGTGATCAATGGCACAGAATCGAGTTGGAGGCCTGTGGCCAGTGGGGTTCCACAGGTTTCAGTTCNTCACGAGCCAGCAATTTGCTCTCCTGGCACAAAAAGTGCTACTTAAACTTAAGGAAAAATCTTTGCTGTAAGGGTGAGGGAGCACTGGCACAGGCTGCCCAGGGAGGATGTGGAGTCTTCTCCGAAGGTTTTAAAAACCCACCTGGACACATTCTTGTACAACCTGACCTTTAGCAAGGGAGTTGGAATGGATGATCTCCAGAGGTCCCTTCCAACTCCTACCATTCTGTGATTCTCTGATACCACAGTTTTCCAATACACACAGAGATCAGTTAGTCAACAGGAGGTTAAGCCTGTCTGACACGGTGCTGGCTAGTGAAGGCAAGCAGCACTTACCACCTGAAGAAGAGCCAGGTAGCCAGAGCCAACATTATCAAAGTTGACTTTAACATTGACCCAGAATATTTTTCCTGTGTTATTATACATTGTACAGTCTGTTTTATCATTGATTGAGCTGTTTAATTCTGAATCTTCTTCTGTCAGATTGACACATTTCCCAAACTTCCCAGCAAAGAGGTTTACTCCCATGATGCTAAAGATGAGCCAGAAGATGAGGCAGACAAGCAGAACATTCATGATTGAAGGGATGGCTCCGAGGAGGGCATTGACAACCACCTTGGATGAAATGGGAAAGGAAAATACACTTAAGCAAAGATGGGCCCAAGTATTTGCTCAGTGCAATATGCATGTAAATGCTATTCACAGCTGACATGGGTACCTAGAATAAAGATTCAAAGGTCTGAAGTATCTCCTAGGCTTTCAAAGGAATAGGTAACACATTTTGGGCTGCTGCAAGTCACTACCACATAAGTACGCTACAATGTGAGTTTTGATGACTTTCCTGTGGTTTTGGCACGTTGATGCTTTGTTCGGTTTAAACTTTTATAACATAAATTGTCCTAAGTATTCATTCATAAGCACTTGTTCAGAGGACTACGTTTTGAAGACTGTAGAATGTAGCTTTTAAAAGGACCAGTACTAACTCTCCATTTTGCTAGGTCTATTTTTTTTTTTAGTGGATTATGATTCTGTTTGGGGTCTATAACCATGAGTTAGGTACTTTTTCTGTGCTGTGTGCTGTATAATCACAGAAAATGTCCACTTGGGTGTTAGCTACATGCTAAGACATAACAACTTGCTTTGTAAAATGGAATAGTGTAAAAAAACAGTGAGTGAAGGCTGTTTCACAGTGAAAGCAATGACCTCAGCAGCTAGGTAGTAAAGAAGAACTTAAAGTTTTTAATTTTTCTCCTGGTTCATCATGAAAATTTCGGAGACCATCATACACATTCTGCACAGAAAGACAGAAATTATGATCATACTTGTTTCAAAACTTCCTCTAGACATGGGAATTTTGATACACTCTGTTAATAAATGCAATGCAATTTCTCTGTCTTCACAGTGACCAGACTGCAATCAGAGAGATCTCAAACTGACTTCAGGAGATAACCAAAAACAATCTACTTCCCATGTAAGTGCATGACAGTGATGTCATATGTATTTCTATCATCCAATTTCACATACCAGAGTAGATTCCATAGACTAAAATCATACTATTTCACACTACAGGGTACAGATGTATTTTGCATATGACTGGGTGAATATTTCTCTGCATTTGCACAGTGGTAGATTTGGAATTAAATGTAGTTAATGTCCAGCAGCTTCACATTGTTCCAGGTGCTCCTTCAATGGAAAAAGACAGAAAATACTCCACAGACAAACACTATTTTTTTTTTAAAGAATAAGTCTATTTGGAGCAATAATTTGAGCAAAATACCTCTTAATATCTTCAATTTTTGGAAACCAATCTAATGAAAACTTGCAGAATTTGCTTGCAATCAGACTTCAAAGCTGAGAATTGTGCTCACAGTTCTTTTTTTTTGTTTGTTTTGGTTTGGTTTTTTTTTTGGCTAGCCCAGTAAGACAAGAACACAAGAATAACTGAGTAGCGATGGAACAAAGTTCTGCCTAGTCTTGTTTTAGTGGCACTTAGCATAGATCATTTGGGAAAGGTCTACAAGGAGCAGCCAAGTACAGAGGAGTACAGCAAAGACATCTTCTAAAAAAAACATTTTACAGGTCCTAAACTGAACTTGGGGTACACATGTGAACTTCACAAAGACATAGTCATGAGTTACAAACCTTTTACATGCTTACTAGTACTGACAGACTCTACTTTGTATTCAGTCTTACCCTCATCCCTTCAAATCGTGACAATGCTCTTAAGGGTCTCAGAGCTCGGAGAGTCCTAAGAGATTTCATTGGGCCAAATGAACTCCCCATGAGGTTTATTAAAGATACCTGAATGGGAAGACAAAAGAAAGTATTAGTTATGTCCTGGTATTTTTTACCTTATTCCTGTTTGAAGAAAAAACAAAACAAATGTCCCCATGTTTTCAGCACTCAGAGTGCAATATCCTGTAACTACTATTAAAAGAGGTCAGAATATTGTTTTAGCTTTGCATCCAGAAAAGTCAGTGATCCATGTAGAAATGCCAAAGGCAGAACTTACGCCTACAATAAAGAAGTCCAGCCAGCACCAGATATTGGTGAAGTACTTGTGGAAGCCATAAGCCACCCATTTTAGGAGCATTTCCAGAACAAAGATGAAAGTGAACAATTTGTCAAGAAATGCCAGCATCATTTTAATGTTCTTTCTTTCATTTATATGGATGTCTTCAAATGCCTGAAAATATAAAATATAGGGAAAAGGCAAAAATCTGAAATGAGCTTAATAAAATGAAAGTGTAGCACCATTAACACGTCTTTGTCATTCAAGATGTGTTTTACACAAATCTAAATGGCATCTTTAACTGAAGCTGTGTTGGATGATGCATGTCCCTTTTTGTTCTCTGTAATAGTACAGCACTGTGGACACACACACTATGCACCCTGGAATCCTAGTTGGAAAGTATACATTGTCAGGAGTTTATTTCAAGAAGATTATATACTGAAGAAAAAAAAGTACTATTTTTTTTTCAGGTATTAAGAATCATCTATTAGTTTTAATGATATAAAAACTCCTTTATATTTCACAACTGTGAAAGAGCTTCCTGAAGAAAAATCTAATACACTGACAGAATAGAAACAGCTTCTGAGTTATGTATTTTCAACTTTGCTCACACTCTCATGATTTTTAATGATATTAATAATAAATCTGCAATAATTACAATAGACTATGCAAAGCCTATTCTTTCTTCTCCTGATGATAAGTTCAAAGACATTTCCTGTGTGTTCTGCTAAACACAACTTCTCTGGGTGCAAATTAAGGCTAAAAGCACTTCTAAATAAACACATCAAACTGTGCTACACTAACCAGGGCTCCACTGCTCAGAAGAATCATGAATATGATAAAAGATTCAAACCAGGAGTGTTCAACAATCCGGTAGCAGGTTTTTCTCAAATTCCACCATGTTTCTCCTCCCAAATTTATGGCACTACCCATGTAACAACGAAAGTATCGAGCACAACCTGGAAGTGAGAAACAGCAATGAATGTACGGAAGGAATGTACATGGATATGGAGAGTTGCTCTAGAAAATTCTGAAGGCAGGGAAAAGTCAGCGTTCACATGACCTGCTGTGGCATAATTACCTAAGTGGCCTGGAAATAAAAACTTATATTAAAAATCAGCATTGTTCACCAATTAAGGAAAGGTATAAAATCAAGAAGGCTTACAGGATGGATACAGCTGCTGCTGCTGGTATGTGAGGAATCCACAACACAGCAATTCCCTGCAAATACCACAGAGAGGGGTGCAGAGTGAAGACTCTGCAGTCAGACTCTGTGATGATACACAGGAATGAGGTGGTCGTCTAGAAATGACAAGCAGCACTTTTGGTACCCTGAGCCAATGGTCTGTCAAATCGTGACAAAATGCTGTCTTTCATGTGAACTTTGCTTATTTTAATGTCATTATAATACCAAAACATACCTCCATCCCAAAGGCTACCAGCCTCCAAGGTGCCATCACTCCTTCTTGAGTCTGCACCCTGAATTTTTGTAAGCTATGTCTTTAAATGTGAGGTGAGAGAATTTTACACCAATTGTAATAAAGATATTTATGACTAAAGTCGCTCAAACTCCACCTTGAAGGTGAAAAAAGGTGTCAAATGGTTAAAGAAAAGGGAGATGTTGAGGGAAGATACCATCATTAATAAATCAAGGAAGCTCCCTCACAGACTGCCTCAGACTCAGGAGATCAGAAGGCAGACTGAGCATCTCTTCCTTCCCTACTTGAGACGCCTCGGGTGAGACTTAAACACAGTAATTACTCTTTAACTTTTTTAGGCAGGCTGTATTTTGTAACTTTGCATGCTGTATTGCTTATATATCTATTTTTTGCATGTGCTTTCTTCTGCAGACAGTCACTATCACTGGTAATCCATAAGAACCTGTACATCTGTTGCATGAATAAAACTCTGCTGTTCAAGAAGCCAGTTGTCACAGTTTCTCACTGAATGCGACTAGACTCTGGGGTGTGGCCATGCTAGTTCATGAGCATGACTGGACTGAAGGTGCAGTCCACTATTGGAGAATCCAGAGCCATGATAATTCACAGGAGGTGAATGTGCTGGGACTGGTCAGTGCAAATTGTACATCACTCAGAATTTAAACATAGTCATACCTACCCTCCTACCTCGGTGAGGAGAGTTAGAATGTAAGGGGGGTTGGTTTTTGTCAAATCGCTCTATTCCCTTTTAATGCACCACCTACATCTTTATTGGTTGTTTTTCATGTTTTGTCAGGAGAATAACAGATAAGAAACATCTACTTTTGTTTGCATTGTAACTCCTATTTCTATATGTATAAAGTAGGTGGAGGTCTTTTGAACAACTTTCCTTTGTTTCAAGATACTTCTGAGGCACTAGACACACTCTCACTGACTTTCTGTGTGGACAAGAGGTCTTCAGGGACATGTGAAGAGTTCTGATGTTAGAAAAGGCTTTCTCAATGTCTCTTGAGAGGCAGAGAGGAGATACTCCAGAACAAAAAGGCTTGGAGATGTAAAAGGTAAACAGTTGTTTTCAATACTGCGGCATTATAGCCCACCTTGCAAGGTCTGTTCATTTATTGATTTGCTTCCAAATATATGGAATGCTCAATTTTATATCGTAAAATCTGCAAGTATATGTCATGTTCTCACTGAAATATAGTCTCCACAAAAGGAGATACCCCCTTTCAAGTTTACCAGATTACTTCTTGTAACAGACAATGATGCCAAGGCCTTACCATCCTGATGTTTCCTGACCATTCCATTACAAAATCCTGAGTTTGTTTGCTTATTACATTTTGATGAGAATTAACTTGCTTTGGCTAACATTTTCCTTGCTGTGTGCTCTATGTTAATTCATGTTTTCATTATGGAAAAAAAATTGTCAGTCAGAATGCTTCTGTGCATGGAAAAAGCATGGAAAAAAATGAAGTATATATGTACATTATAAACAAACTATATAGTGTTGTATGCATAATATGTATATAACACAGATGTAAAAAAATCTAATTGTCTTTAAATAGTAATCCCCATTTTCCCAGTAATGTGGATCTGGGATGTGAGATGAGGTAGAGAATGACACTTGCAAAAAACAGGGAGTTTTATTTTGTTCTCAGAAATCTCTATTAGGTACAGATTTGTTGCACCTTTTGTTGAGTTTTCTAATGGTTTGGGAACAACAGGCACACTCCAGCCTACAGAGCACTAACTGGAATATTTCACATTTCTGCTCCGTAGTAGAGAAAGAAAAATTCAGATATTTTTTGTTCCAGCAGCCATTGATAAAGTATTTTTGAAAAGAGTCCTGCAGCTCACAAATCTGACATCTGTATTATTAATGCAGTATTTGTGTTTTTGTTTTTTTTTTTTCTGGAGAAAGCAAACTGGGATTTAGGTATGGTGGATCTCAGGAGAAGAGAAGGAAAGTAAGCTGAGAGATCTGTGGAACCTGCTACTGGGCTCCATATCTGCAAGGCTGGAGAAGTGGTGGATTCACCAGAAGGCTGTGCTGCCATTCAGCAAGGTCTTGACCAGCTTGAGGAAAGCAATCTCATGAGGTTCAACAAAGGCAAGGGCAGCATCCTGCACCTGGGGAGGAACAACCCCATGCACTGTACAAGCTGGGGATTGACCTGCTGGAGAGCAGCTCTGCAGAGAGAGACCTGGCAGTCCTGGTTGATAACAAACTTAACATGAGCCAGCAATGTGCCCTCGTGGCCAAGAAGGCCAATGGCATCCTGGGATGCATCAAGAAGAGTGTGGCCAGCAGGTTGAGGGAGGTTCTGCTTCTTCTCTACTCTGCCCTGGTGAGTTCTGTGTCTAGTTCTGGGCTCTCCAGCTCAAGAAGGACAAGGAACTTCTAAAGAGAGTCCAGCACAGGGCCACTAAAATGCTGAGAGGCTGGAGCGTCCTTTTTATGAGGACAGGCTGCAGCATCTGGGACTGTTCATCCTGGAGGAGACTGCAGGGAGACCTCATTATTACTTAGAAAAAGATGCTGGTAAGGAGGATGAGGCAATTTTTTTATGGAGTGTCGAGTGACAGGACAAGGAGTAATGGACAAAAGCTGGAACACAAAAAGTGCTACTTAAACATAAGGAAAAATTTATTTGCTGTAAGGGTGAGGGAACCTTGGCACAGGCTGCCCATGGAGGATGTGGAGCCTTCTCTGGAGGTTTTCAAAACCCACTTGGACACATTCTTGTACAACCTGACCTTTAGCAAGTGGGTTTGGACTAGATGACCTCCAGAGGTCCCTTCCAGCCCCTACCATTCTGTGATTCTGTGATCTATGAAGTCCCTTCAGATCATTTTGTGCTATAGGGAAGCTTGAATAGACAGAATATCACAGAATCAAAGAAAATTTGTGTATGGGTGGAATAATTGTGGTGGTCAGCCCAGCTGACTGGATAAGCAAAGAGCAAGCTGGAGCACTAGAATGAATTTTACTACAGTTACAATTCATTTTAAAAACACACACTTTGAAGAAATTAGCCTATAAACTGACTTGATAGAGTTTATTCTCTTGCAGTTAATACCCTCTTGCAGAGCGAAGTGATCCCTTCTGGCCTCCAGTAATGATGGTTATTTGGGAGGAAAAAAATCAAGAACTATATATTTGCATCTTACACAGCATAGAGTAGAAGAAAATAAGAAAAGTACTGGACACTTCCTTGTATCATCCTGTAAAGCTAGATGTTGCATGATGATTTGAGGAGAGATTCCCCTATAGAATTTCGGTTTCATCCTAGAAACTTTTCTGTGCTCATTTCACCCCTTCATTACAGAGATTGTTCTTTAAATGCTATTCAGGGAATAACATTTTTTCTGTTGCAAAAAATTAATAAATCCAAAGCACTGAGTGTCTTGTTTCAGTGGACATTGTCAGGTAAGACCTGATTATATACACCCTCTTATGTTAAACCGGTGACTTGGATACTCTACAGTAGGGTGTAATTTATCTCACTTCATAATAAGAATCTATTTTTTTTTTTCTGAACTGGGTCTATGCCATTGTCCAGATCCCATTTGGAATCAATTCACTTTAATGAGAAGGCAGTTTATTTTTCAAGTGTTACAGTTTCTATGTTGACTAGAGAGGAACAAGAATTTTAACAACTTATCAAATTTCCAGATAATTAAAATGAACTATCGGCTCAGCATTACTAGAAACACAAGTTGAGTTTTATCTCTTCTCACTTCCCAGTAGTGAAACCATGAAAGCTTTACCTTCTGGAAAACAGTTTTCAGGAATATTGAAGTCTTCAGCAAGCTCTGGAATTTGCCTCAAAAGATCTTCAGGATTTGTCAAATCCACTGTGCTGCCCTCAGAAGAGCTGACACTGTCAAACTACCAAGCAAAATAAGGTCAGGAATTGATTCTTTCTACATTCAGCTCTAAATAAATAAATTCACCCATGAAAAAAATGCAATTCAAAATTAAAACTTGTCTATGCACTAATGTTTCAAGTAGCATTAATAATGGAAAAAACTTTGGGATTTTAAAAGGAAGTGATATTAGAAGTACTAATAGATGCATGCAAACAGAGGTCAAAGCCATATAATTACAACATCTATCTACACAAGCCAGATGTAGCTGCCTAATAATCTCATAAGAGATTTAAATGACTTATAAGTACATAGAATCTCAGAATCATTTTGGTTGAAAAAGACCTTTAAGATCATAAAGTCCAACCACTAACCTCACATTGCCAAGCCCACCAATAAACCATATGTAGTTCTCAAGGTGAGATAAACTACTTGATTTAAAATAATTAATTCATAGAAAGAAGTATTCAAGTAAGGGAGCCAGATAAATATCTATGGTATTAGGAAATGAACACCCATGACTATATTTATGAATCATAGAATGTTAGGAGTTGGGGCCTCTAGAGATCATCCAGTCCAATCCCCTGCTAAACCAAATTGACTTCAATCAGGTCACACAGGAATGTGTTCAGCTGAGTTGAAGTAGAAGTCAGAATCACATGATATATTCTCCAATTGCAAAGTTTTTGCTATCCCATTGCATACCCACCATATATAATGTATAAGTCAGCAGTTTGTGCTTTTGTTCTTTTATGTTTGCATATTGTTGTTACTTTTTTCTGTTCTTTACTCATAATTATCCTGAAAACGTTTCCATTAGTAACCACTATCTTTAATGTCACAGTGAGAAACTCACAAAGTATTACATATCTTGAAACTGAGATACTTAGGAATTTCCCACTTGGAAGCATACTTCTCTTTTAACGCCTTTTTTTCAATGCCTTTCTCCTCCTCTCTTCCTTTTGAGGATTCTGATTTCAACAAAAGTAAAGTAGCAGTGAGAATTTTAAAAATTATTTGGCTTGAAGTATATAGCAGTTTTCGCATTTCTAAACACTCTCTTTCATATACATACATTTTAAGAATGCTTTCTTAAAAGTCAATACCTAGAAAGCCATCATGACTTTGATTTCATTCGCAGAATTCCAGCTCTGTTATGAATCAGACAGATTGGTTATGTCAAGCTCAGAGCTACTGCTACCGCTAAACTCCACTCCAGTAAATCCTCGAATAGAAACATATTTGTGCTTGAACAGTATTGGAAAGACAATGCCATAAACAAGAAATTGTTACCTCTTTTTCTAGTGCTGATGATCTGACTTTCCTGTCCTTTCCTAAGTAAAGCACATTGAATTCTTCAGAGGAAAGTCCTGATCCTTTACTCCAGCTGCCTGAATTTTTCCCTCTTTCTCCCCTTTGCCTCAGGTGATTTTCATCCTGAAAATAATCTGCAGATTAGAGGGGGTTTCTTTTCCCATTTTAGGGAGTGGACAAATTGGAAGGCAAAGAAAGATGAGGTATGCTTTTCATTTAAAGTGGGAGTCTCCAAATCAGGGTCATAAGACAATTTTGTGTTTCTGGTTTTACCTAAGGATAAAGGAAGGCAATTTTTTCCCAACAGGCATATAGAGAACTACTCAATTTTAGTGAACTAGTCAAAAGTTAAGTGAGAATTTTTGCATAGAACTTAAGACAGCAACTTAAGGTCAGAAATCTTGAATGGCAATCACCTATCATTAAAATAGAACAGAAAAATTCACAGAACACAAAGAAATAGGTTAATATATTCAATCATACAAGAAACATGACTTTAGTACAGCCACTCTATGCTTAATCCTTCTAACTTCTCCTAAAAGATACCATGTACTCCACACAGCAAGGACAAATGCAAAGAGCAGACCAGAGTCATAAATTCATATTATGAGTCCATGATAATGTTCTTTGTGCAGAACATACTTTTTTTTTTTGCTCTGTTACATAAATAATAACTAGTTGGCATTATTCACATAGTTTTTTACATAAAAAAATTCAAAGCTTATCAAGGGTTGCTACAAAAATCTATAGGCAATCTGTGTGTAATACAATGTGTCAGCTAGAAACTCCTGCAGGAAACCAAAAAATTTATCGTCTTTCTTTTAAGACCATGAAAGACTCTTTTTTTAAAGGCTCCAAGTGATAATTTACACTTGCTCTATACATTTCTACTTTTGGTTCTAATTCAAAATTTGGTAACTCTCTGGAAATAATATATGTTCTGCTAGAGTGTCTTCTATTTAGTGCATCCCTTGATATATAAAGGACTCTACTGTTACAACGCAAATAAATATATTCATACCTGTTTGCTATATTCTATGTCTGTAAATGTGCTCAGTTTATCATCATCTTCAAAACCCTCACTTGTATTCTCTTCCTCAGCAATAGGAACACAAACAAATACATTGGGATTGGTAATAAAATCTTCCAGACCTGAGCACTTGTCCCCATTTTTATCAGCCCATTCATTATTGTAATTCTCTTTACAATTTTTTGTTTCTTCACACTTGAGCCCAAGTGGATTCTGCACAGTCAATTTGATTTTCTTTTTGTGTGCTTTCTTCATATGCCTGAGCTTTCCACAGCAGGTATCCCATGTAATGCTCTTCACAAAGTGAAATCCCTTGTGAATCCGAGCAAAGGCAATACGGAGGTTGTTCATCTCTCCATCATCCTCTGCCGTCTGGAGAGAGTCAGTACTGAAGGAATTGAGCAGCAGTGCAATGAAAAGGTTGAGAAGCTGAAAGTTGTTGAAATAACAATAGAATTAATACTCAGGAGGGTAGCGTTCAGAAATCCAGTTCTAACTTTGAAGAACACAGACATTATCAAAGATCAGTCTTACTGCGAAAACCTAAACGAGGTAAAAATGAAACTATGACTAATCACATTGTCCTTGATGTAGTAAACTTCTCTCTCAGAAAGTTTAGTGTTCTCATCAAACCCTTTCCCCAAAAAGCTGTTTTAAGTAGTAGCCAAAACAGATCTGTGCATGCCAAATGCATAATTTGTCCAAAACAACTTTTCAAAGATTATAATAGTAACAAATATTATGGTCATGGCTTGTCAGTTCAATAATATCTCCTCCTTCTTCATGCTAAAATTAAATCAAGCCTCTGTGGACCTACTTTCAAAACCCTGTGAGACCAGACTCAGGCATAGCAATTCCATCAAATCTGCAACACTCACAAAAAAATCAAAATCAAGATAAGCTCAAAGTTGTTTCTATGGGGATGGGACAATATTTTTTTTCGCTAATGTTTCAGTTTGAGATGAGATCTGTCTATCTGAATTTTTTAGCATGTCAGAATTGGGCAAATAGCACCTTGAGTTATCCAGGAACCACAGTCAATGGAGAACATTAGCCCTTCAGAAACCAGTTAATCCCATCTGTCTTAATTACTGACAGATAACTAAGATAACTAAATTATGTTGGAATAAATCTCACTTCCAGATACTTCTCTGTTTCCTGTGACAATACGAAAACTTAGACAAGGCACATAGGCTAAGCATTTAATTGTTTCATAGTTAGTATGTAATATGGATATGACTCTCAGCATCTCAACACTGAAATCAATTACTATAGTCTAAATCTTTAAATCCAGGAATTTGGGGTTCAGCCACAGAATAGATATTACCCATAAAGGAATGCCTAAACTTAATGCTTTTCAGTGGTGTCTTAAATTAAAATTGGTATCTTGGTGATACTGAGAATGTCATAAGAAAAGCTACTTTAAAAACAAAAAATTTGGGATTTGATCATTAAGAAAGGACAGAACAGATCTAAGTAGGCAGTCTGCCCCTTATAACCTAGCACAGGTGTGCAAGGCTGAGTAGGGTATGCAGTAGTAAATACTAGCTCTTGGGAATAAATGTACTTACAGACATTTAAAGAAAATACTGATTTCAGTGATAAAAGTGTAGATTCTGCCATTTGATGACAAAGAATTTAATACTTGCATGAGATCCTTAAGAAAAAAAAAAGGAGAGAAGGGTTTAAAAAGGGACTTAAGCACTTAAATCCAGTCATTCAATCAGGTCCATAAGCCTTACTGATTATTGACATCCAAATCCCAAGGTGTGAAGAAACATAGTTTTCTTTATTATATTTACTGCAAAGTTATTCCTCATCACACTGCCACGTGGAAAGGTCAAGTGACAATGTGTGCAAAGCACACGAAATTACAAGATACAGACAGAAGCTCAAAGCTGGAAAGCCAAAGAGACTTTTGTAGAATATAAATCCATCCTAGTTTTCTCCTTACTAGCTGATATGCGGCTGCATTTTGAATTTAGCATGAAAATAATGTTGGTAACACACTTATGGTTTTGTTGTTTCTAAGTAGTGCTTATCCTAAGTGAAAGACTTTTCAGTTTCCCATGCTCTACCAGCAAGGAGGGGCACAAGAAGGTGTGAGGGAGCATGGTCATGACAGCTGACTCAAGCTAGTCAGAGGGCTATTTCATACCATAGAAAATCATGCCGAGTAGTACAGAAACTGGAGGGAATTGATCAGGAGTGGGGGATTGCCTAGGCCTTGGTCAGTGGGCGGTGAGAAATTTCATTGGGCATCACAGGTCTTTTTCTTGGGTTTTGTTTCTCTTTTTGTTATATTCCATTACAATCATTATTTTCTCTTATTGCTGTTACTTTTAGTTATTACACTGTTGTTCTCTCAACTGATGAGTTTTGTCTTGTTTTTAGATTCTCCTCTTCCAGCCGGGGAGTGGGGAGGAGCAAGTGAGTGGCTGTGTGGTTGCTTAGGTGCTGCCTGGAGTTAAACCATGACAAAACACACAGGTTTTGACCTGTGTTTAGGAAAGTGCCTTTTGTTGACAAAATAGAAATTAAGTACACTCTACCTTAAAATCGATGAAGAGAAGAAAATATTGGAAAACTCACCACTAAATTTCCTATCACCATGACTAGCAGAAAGACAAGAAGGCACAGTGGTTGTTCAGCAACCACCATACAGTCCCACATGGTCTCAATCCATTCTCCACACAGGATTCGGAAAACAACAAGGAATGAGTGGAAAAAGTCCATCATGTGCCAGCGTGGCTGACCATCCTTGTTTATTTTATGTCTGTTCTCTCCATAGCTTCTCCCAAAAAGCTGCACTCCTACTATAGCAAAAATGAAAACGATGATTGCCAGGACAAGGGTCAGATTACTCAGTGCTCCCAGGGAGTTACCAATTATTTTAATTAGAGTGTTTAAAGTTGGCCAGGACTTTGCCAGTTTGAAGACTCTCAGCTGTGTAGAAACATAAAACACAGTGTTAGTCTGATACAGACAACCCATCTTTGCACCTTTCAAATCCTGCAAAAAATGTTTTACAGATATTCAAACTACTCCATCAATGTAATATTTATGGCACTATAAAACTGGTACTTTTTAAGAGTATTTATAGATCTTTAACTTTTTTTTATCTTGGCAATGATGTCAATGTAAACTGTCCTTCTTGTGAGGGAGCAGCCTAACCTGAGTCCCTGGTAAACATTTGACCCGTGCAGGCAGGTATCCAAACAACACACTTGATGTACATTATGGTGTCTAACTTCATGTAGCACTAAGTACCAAAGTTGAGAGACCAGCTGCTCTATTACCATTAAAATGAGTCTATCTTTAGGTAAAGCAACCTCAATCAGTTCATAGTATGATATTAATATATTAACATAATTTCATGTCACTTTTTAAGTATCGTTTCTTCTGTATTTGTACTCTGCCACTTCTTTCCAAAGATTCCTGTGCTAACTTTTCATTTTTTGACACACTTTTAAAATATTTTTACTCCAAAATATTGTTTCCTCTGAATATTTATTATTATATTCAACAGAGACATATATTGTGTCCAGTTCTGGGCTCCTCAGCTCACAAGAGACAAGTAACTTTTGGAGAGGGTCCAATGCAGGGCCACCAAGATGATCAGGGGACTGGAGCATCTTCCTTATGAGGAAAGGCTGCAGGACCAGGGCTGTTCAGCCTAGATAAGACTGAAGGGGGACCTCATTAATATTTACAAGTTTTTAAAAGTTGCATATGAAGAGGATGAACTGGCACTTCTTTCTGTTGTCTCAAGTGAGAGGACAAGGGGTAAAGGACAAAAGAAGGAACACAAAAAGTTCCAGTTAAAAAGAAGAAAATACTGCTGTAAGGATGAGGGAGCACTGGAACAGGCTTCCCAGGGAGATTGTGGAGTCTCCTTCTTTGGAGATTTTCAAAACCCATCTGGACAGGTTCCTGTACCCTCTGATCGAGGGGAACCTGCTTTAGCAGGGGGTTGGACTGAATAATCTCCAGAGGTCTCTTCTAAACCCTGCCATTTTGTGATTCTGTGTCATTAAACATTCTTCTGTCATTAAACTCTGACTCTAGCATTACAAGGAGCTTAAGAACTTGTTTCTTACTCCTAGTGCCAAGAAGAGGAAAAAAATATTAATTCCCCACATCCCAACTGCAGACAACAGAAATATTCTCTATTATATTCACAACACAAAGTTTTATACCACAGAGTAAGTGTGAGGCATTACCAGTCTGAAGGATCGTAAAACTGACAGAGTTCCTCCTTTTCTCCTTTCTTTCTTGCCTTTGTGTTTGGGTAAACTCAGTTCAATTAAACTCAGTGTGACAATTATGCTGTCAAAGATATTCCAGGGCTGCTGAAAATAATTATAGGGATCTAGAGCGATTATTTTTAAGATCATTTCTGCAGTGAAAATTCCTGAAAAAACCTGTGAACAAGAAACAGTAGCATCAACCTAAAAGTGGATTTGTCTTATCTTTAGATCATGTTCCTACAAACAGGTCAGAAAAACCTGTTTATATGAACTTCTAATGCACTTTCAATTAAAATGGAAGGAGTTCTTCCTGCCTTCTCAGAGTGTGTTAGAAGTGTATCAATAAAATCTAGAAATTGTCTATATTAGAAATTTGGAGTTTATAAGCAGAGGGTTTGCCGATCTTCCTTGTTTTTTTTTTTTTACAGTTACTCTTTATATCTCAAGAGAAAACATCTATCAATCAATCCTTGGTATAAAACATCACACAGCTGAAAATTTGCTTACCAGGTTGCCTACATTCAGCATCAATTTAAAATCACTTGACATGTTATTGTGCTCCAATGCCATGAACAAAGTGTTCATCACAATGCAAACAGTGATGGTGAGATCAATAAAAGGATCCTTTATGAAAGCAGCCACTTTTTCCTTGATTCTCAACCAAAGTGGACAGCAGTCCCAAATTAGATACTTTAAAGCAAAATCTTTCAGGCATGGTGGGCATCTCCTCTGAGATTCTTCGAGTTCTAAATGCAAAAGAAAACCCAACTATAATTAAATAGTTTTCACTGAGCAAGGTGGTGAAATAACAACTTCAAATATTCAAAAGATCAGAGAAGATAAAGGAAAACTGTCATCTCACAGAGTTCCAAAGCTTCCCTGCACTACTACCCATGCAGTCTGTACGTTAACTATGAAACACGAAGACAAAACTCAGAGAAAACTGGATTCCAAATGCATTCATGTGAACTTACTCCAGAAACCTTTGGATCAAGATTTTTTAGTCTTTCACTCAGACTTCTGCTGCAATCATGACTAAATACAGATGTATGTGAGGCCAAACCACAGCTTCTCAAAATCAATGAGTAGTAAATTACTTTAGCAACTAAGGTACTTTTAACCTTGTCCTCATCTAGAAATCTAAAGTTGGCTTTATCACAGCCAACATCTTTTTGTCTCCCTTGTCTGTCAAGGGAATCTAGAAAGTCATCAGTAAAAAAAAGAATTCTTGTTGTAGGTAAGGCAAATCTAAACTATGGTGTCTTAATTTTGGCTTTAGCCTAATTCTACTGGAAAGGTTGTGCCTAGCATTTCCCAGCTGATGCAAGCTGCCACAGCTCTTCATATTCTATCAGTAAAACATAACATAGAAGATGTTCTGGCTTTGTCATTTACATTCTTTTGGTCAAATATAAACCTCATAGCCTTTCTTCACCGTCAATGAGTCCTCAAAAATGCTTTTGACTGCTGAAGTCCTATGCAAATTTGTTGCCAAACTGGAACTTATTTAAAGCTAAATACAAGCACAGTAAGAGTTATTAGTAATCTGTTTTTAAGGGACCTGAAATTTTTTTCATAGATCAGACTCATATCCTTTTCTTAGTTGGATGTGTCATTTTTTCCCACTCTTTCATTTTCATTTCCTCTCCACCAGTCTGAAGTTTCAGATTCCACCCTACACTGCTTATTCCAGTGTGATCACCTTGACTCAACCCACTCCAGATTCAGCTGTTGTTTTCCCTTGTTCTAGATCAAAAGTCTTCTTTATTCATACAATGTGTATCCAACAGAACTGGATCCACTGGTATTTAGCTCCCAGAAATGTATTTTTCTGCTCCAATTCTGATGCGTGTTCTCAAATCAATTCATTGTCATTTAGAGCTACAAGCCCTGTTCCATCCCAGTGCACAGATGATAGTGTGCAACAGAACCCAGACCTTTGGTGAATCACACTGCAAAACGAGGCTGTCCCCTGGATGCATTGCAACTCTGCTTCTCACAAGAAAAAATGAGAAAAAGGACCTGTCACAACAGTGCTGTTAAATCCCATACTTGTGGCCCAAGAACTGGTGAGACAAAACAAAACAGGACTCCCTCATCCTGAACAACTTGGGCTGAAATTTTCCAGTAACGTGCAATAAAACTATCAGTCACCAAAATAACCATGAGTAATGCTGCTCCCTTCTCCCTGGCCCAAGCTCACATGGAAAGATAAATGAAAATAATAAAATAGTGAGGCTAAGAATAAAATAAGTATTCAAAAGCCAGGAATTGCCACAGATGCAGGCTTATGTCTCTGCCAGTGTTATATCACAAGTTGCAGGTTCAGAGGGAGAAAATGGTCTCCCAGTCCTGCACCTAGAAAAACTCCTTCCATCCACTGTCACTCTAGTGCCAGTGCCCTTCACTATCTGCCCTACAAACCAAGATATTACAATAAGCAAAGGATATGTTTCAGTACATAAAGACTGTGTGATAAGACTTTTTTTTTTTTTTTTTTTTTTTTACAAAAAGAGCCAAATTAACAATGAAATCCCTAACTACACACTTACAAATCTCTGTTAACCTTTAAGAAATGTGTTGACATTTTGGTCTTTCATGCTAACATTATCGCAGGATTGAAACAAGCATGATGAGGAAACACTTACCCTCCAAGACACTGGTAATTATGCTGACTGCACTTGCTGCCCTTTGTCTCTGAAGTGCCTCATTAAAGTACTCCACTGACAGACGAGGAGGTAAATGCATCATGCTGCTCTCATCATTTACAGCTGGCTGCTTAAAGAAGTAAACATGATGAGGATGATACCACAGGAATAAAATGAAGTAGAATGTGAAGATGAGTAACTATGAAAGTTAACAGGAACAATGACACACAGCCAAATAAATGTACCTTTTTACAAAATGTAATAGGTGTGAGAACAAAGGCCCTGATCTTCAGTAATAATGCTGCAGTAAATGGTTCCTGCAAGCACGTAATAGCAACACAGCAAGCACAAACCTTGCAAATAAGTCTATGTGCAGAAATAGCTCCAAGAAATATTCCAGACTAATGCAAAAGGAGAGATGAGGGACAAACTGATAGAAAAGTATTTCTACCCACTTGAAGAAATTGGAGAGAAAAATTCTGTCTAATGCTAAAAGTGTTATGAAGGACAAAGTAATTACAGGTACAGCTCAAAGTGACCTCCTCCATGCCCCCCATCCAGGTCAAGGGCATGGGATAAAGATTCTTTGGCAAGTTGTAATTTCAGCACTAGGAACCTTCAAAATTCTGTTAGTACAAATTGTGAATATCACCAAAATAGTTTTTATTACAGGAATGCTGCGATTTAATTTTCAGGAAATCATCAGAGTATTGAAAGCCACTTTCTACTGACAATCTATAAACTCCTCACTTGAGTATCATTGTTTCACGTCTCTGTTTGCCATTATACTAGAACTCTTGAGACAAAAAAGCCCTGCCACTCATAGAGAAACGATAATAGTAGAAATATATTGAAAATAATATCTTACCAGATTTCCCCTTCCTGGGTCTTCTGTTACTGGTGGAAGCATTACTCCTTCAGAAGACACTGGATCTTGGCTGTGTACCCTGCTGCTTCCTCCTCCCATCTCAGAAATTATGTCATGGCAGTCATCCACATTAGCCCACTTGCTGTTCTTCACGCAGTTTGGAGTAGTGGGATGAGAGCTGTGGCTTGTTTGACTTTGCCCCCTGGAGCATCTTCCCATCTGCATGCCCGAAAGCGACCGACACTGGATTTCATGTTCCCCAGTGCTGTAGGTTTCCTCATCACCACAGTCTGTCCTGGAATCGACTTCTAAAGCAGGAATTTGGAAATTGAATACACTCCCGTGGCTAAGTCTGCGTTTTGCCTGCATTGCGTTGGGACTGTACACCAGGCCAAGGAAAGACTGAAAGGCCAGGAAAAGGAATAAAGGGAGAATTTTGGGGATCAATACAAGTTTAGAGTTTCATATAATTTCCTATCATCTATTGCAAGCCAAAAACTCTTATTTGATTTAGACGTACCAGGAAGGATTATGTTTAAATTTTACAAGGTAGATTATAAAATCTTGTCATCAATGGCAGTTAGTTTTATGATAAATTTTGTATTTTAAGAAAGAATATTTGAATTGAGAATGATGGCACAAAAGTTAAATTCTAATAGTCACTCACTTTTTTTCTTTTCCTCACAGAAAATATATTGTAGCTGTTATTGTAAGTTTCCTCCCATCTTTCATTTATATTATTTCCTTTTCAAAATAATTTTAAAATATAATTATTCCTTATCAACAAAGGTTGTTTATTTTAAAGACTTAGGAGTTTGTAATAGGATTTGGTTTCTGCTTTCAATCAATCAATTTTAGTATTAAAACTGGAAAAACTGTAAGGATGTCAGATTCAGACAATAAATTACCAACTTTCGTAGACTGTCAGTGGACTGCAACTTGGAGAACTGATGTTCATCTTCATTATCTTCTATCCCTAAGGGCTTTTTTCTCTTTATCCTATTCTCTCTTTCTTTGATTTCTTTGACAGACAGAGAAGATGCTTCAAGAGAGTTGATTGATAGGAGATCAATTCCTTTAATAGCCAATGACTGAAATGAAAACAAAAATATGGATGATATTTTTGCTGGGTACTTTGAACAAAATCAGACAGAAAACGCTTCTGTGCTCTGTATTATTTCCTCTTAGTAATTTGTCATTCACAAAACTCATTAAAAATCTTCCAATATGTGATAACACTAAAAGAAATAGGAGAGAATATCCCCGACATATGGAGCACTGAACAATTTGCTATTTGCAGCATGTTACATGATAGCATGTATTGGGCCTACCAGGAGCAAAATTATCACATTATAGCCCCTATTCCACCATATGGTGGATTTGTCTACAATAAAAATACTCAGTTTGAAAAATAATGTTGGATTTTTTTTTCCCGAATAAAAGCTCAAAGAATATTAAAATTCTGTCTTTTTATTTGGACTGTATTCACACTGTGGCTGAATTTCCTTCCCATATTGAATTTAGCACAATGTTTTCAAACACGGGAGGATTTTTTCCAGAAGATTTTAAGTTATTTAAGTTACCAAGAGACTTCTCCTTCCACTACAATAGGTTTTGGCTCAGATATTAATGCAGATGATGAACAGAATTACTATGTATTTGCATTACTCAGAAGCCTGTAATCATAAAATAGAAAAAAAAATTTAAAACAAAAACAGTTTCTTCTGGAAGGTGATAGCTGATGAAAACCTACATTTTCCAGATTTTAAAATACTACTTTTCTTACAGTAACAATATCAGCAGAAAGAAAATCTACTGTTTCACAGGAAAAATACACAGCTGAACAAGGAATTGCCCCTGTAGCTCCAGAAATAACTCCTTTCAATAAGTTATTGCTCTCTCCTCTTCCCATTGGTGACTACTATACACAGCTGTACACAGGGAGTGACACTTTTTCTTCTGTCACTGGCAACAGAGTACTGAGACTAATTCTTGCAAGGGAATCTTTTACATACCTCCTGTTCCTTTTGTAATAATTCCATGGCTTCCCGAAATTTCCTTTCCTTTGCCTCTGTTTCAGCAATGGTGGCCTTGTTCTGGTCTTCATATGCCATGGTTACTACAGCCAGAATCAAGTTGACTAGATAAAACGAGCCCAGAAAGATGACCAGTATAAAGAAGAATATATATACCTTCCCAGAAGCTCTGAGGGTCTGTAAGCAACACACCCCAGAGATAAAAATTACCATAAATAACAGCAAATAGACTTTCAATATGTCTCTGAATTTCTTCAGAAACACTCTTTATAAGCTTCTGAGATTATTTAGACATAATGTTTCAGGAAGCTTAAATAGAAATATACCTTCTTTAACTCTTCTTCCTCCCTCTTCCTATACCACTGCCCATGAATCACTGATTAGTATAATGCATGAGGATGACTGAGGAGGCAATGTGTTGCACTTTTGAAAGACAATATAGGATCCTTTTAGCACTTTTTTTTTAATATCTTTAAACAAGCAGGGTGATAGGGCTATTACTGGGAAGCACTTCAACATCCTTCTTCTAGGAGTCACAGATTGCAGGAAAGGAGAACGAAGGATGTAGACTCAGCAACTTGCAGTTATTGCTTTTATTTGAGGTTTCTTGTCCTTGCTACACATTTTTTGCTCTGGCTACTGCTCTTCCTGTAAGACCAGTTCTGAATTATGCACAAAGCTGGTACCTGCTGGTACAGACGCTCCCAGTAGTCCTGGGTCATCAGGCGGAATAAGGAAAGAAAGGCCCAGCCAAACGTATCAAAACTAGTGAAACCATAATCAGGATTGGGCCCAATCCTCATGCATACATAGTCGGGAGGACAGGTCCTAGAAGCAATAATAAAAAGTGGAGGTTTTTAAGCTGTGCTGCTTTCAAGGAAAACTTCAGCTTATGTGAAAGTTGTGGTTATTTTGCAGCTCTGTTAAATTGGCAATTTTCTACTCCAAGTAGCATTGGCTGGAAAGTGGTATGGAAAAAATGGTACTCACAACCCAGTCACAAAGGAAGATGACTGACTGGAGTAGACCGCCAACCCAGGACAACTCCTCCATCACCAATCTTCATCGGCTGACCCTTACTACAAAGCAGCCACATCTCCCTCCCTGCCCAAAACTGCCCTCCAAAATCTATGTTTTGTTTTTCTAGTTTAACACTTAGGAGCCTACACAGAGAGGAGCACTTTTTTTTTCATGTGCTGTATCTGAGTTCTTTCATGTTTTCAGTTCTCTCATACATTCCTGGGAGAGAGTAAGATAGCACTTCTGGGAAGACTCCAAGAAACATAGACCCGAATAAGTCAATGGCAGATTCATGCTTCATTCCCTACAAATACTAAATTACTTGTCTGTTTACTGTATTTTGTTGTCTGCATTCCTGTTTCTATATGCAAGGAAAGGTTTGAATTTCTGCTTTTGTCTCATAGAACTGAGCAAATATGCAAGCACTGGTGCAGAGAAAACTTCCAAAGAAGAAACATTCTTAAGTGTACTTACCCAGCACCAGGACCACATAGCAAAATATCTGAGGTGCCCTCTTTCTTAGCAAAGTATGCTGTAAAAAAGGGGGAAAAAATTAAATCAAAGCAGTTTCTAGCCTGAATCTTCTTATCCTTGAATACAAGTAGTAATGGGTAATTAGTGACCTGTAAGCATAGGTGCACACACATAGACATGTTTCCCATGCTCACAATAACTGCACAAGATCGCAAGATGTACTGTCCTCACTTACAAGCATGCATATGTGTCTGCATGAACTTCACACTGAAGGCAGTCCTTAAAACTGATTTTTTAAAAAATATTATCACTCTGGTCACATTTTCAGTAAGTACCTGAAAAACTAGAAGGCACAGACTTAAGCACAGTCCCTGGTTTGGTAATCATTAGCACAAACTGGCACAGCTTTGTTCTATAGCAATTAATCCTGTCCAGGACAGCACACAAGCATCGTTTGGGGTAGCATATACCAGATGTATTTCACAGAACTACAGAATCTTAAGAGTTGTGAGGGACCTCGAAAGATTGTTCAGTCCAATGCCCCTGCCAGAGCAGGACCACCTAGAGCAGGTCACACAGGAACTCGTCCAGGTGAGTTTTGAATGTCTTCAGAGAAGGAGCTCCACAACCCTCCCTGGGCAGCCCATTCCAGTATTCCCTCACCCTCACAGTGAACAAGTTTTTCCTTGTGTTTCTTTGGAGCTTCTCCTGTTCCAGCTTGTACCTGTTGCCCCTTGTCCTATCATTGGACATGACTGAGAACAGCCTGGCTCTATCCTCCAGACATTTGCCTTCTACATATTTGTATACATTAATGAGGTTACCTCTCAGTCTCCTCCAAGCTAAAAAGTCCTAGTTCCCTCAGCCTTTTGTCATAAAGGAGATGATATCCAAAGAGCAATAGAAAGCAAAGGCTTGTTTTGAGGAGGAGGAAACAGCATTTGACTGTGTGGATATATATCATTGCTCTGCTGAGCCACACGGCAGGTCCTAACCTTACTTGGTTGAGAAATGCAGAGTTCTCCATCGGTATATCGGAGCCCTTTTCGACCTCTTCCCTTATTGTTCTTACTATGAGTTACTCTGGTTCTCAAGCTAGCAGCAGAGTGAAAATAATAGCTTTAGTAACAATGACTAATTAGCTTCACTAAGATGTGGGATTATTGTCCAAGTTGCAAGGGAAGCCTAATGTCTTTCTGCTGCTTCTCAGACTTCAGCTGTGCTCATCAGGTAAGTCATCATGATTCAGAGTCAGCAGGAATCTTTAGTATCAGCTGTAGCATATCATGCAAATACAGTATAAAGGAAAGAGTGGCTATCTGATTTTTGTTTAATTCTGCTTCTGACAATGGATAAAATGGTTTATTTAAGAAGATTCAGTGATTGACCATCAGAGAATCCTAAGACGTATTTCTCTGTATTGCAGATAGGAACTTCCTGCAAAATCAGGTCCAGTCCAGCCCATAAAAATATCACTTTAAAAACACGAGGCTTATAATGAGTGCTGTAAATCTTAAATCCTGTAGGAAAGACATCTAACTTTCATTAAAACTGTCTGGACCATCCAATTCTTTTTACCTTCGTTGCAAATCATCTTGCACACAAGATGTATGATATAGGAAGTGAACAAGACAAAGCTTGCAAAACAACACAGGTTTTTAATTTCTTGAGCCCTATGCTCTTCAGGCCATTCTCTTATACAGATGTAATCGTCTGGATTAAACAACAGCCAAAATCCACCCCTACCCCCAACCCAACAAAAAAAAAAATCCCAAACAAATGTAACTGGTTTTGTTTCCTGTCTCTTCAGTACAAAGTTACTTTAGTCAAAATTTGTCACATACATGGTCTCTCATGTGGTGTTCTAGTCACTACCTAGTTTGTTTTGAAGTTTGCTTTCAATTATGTGTTTTTTTTATTATTGACAGTCTGTATATGACTTTGTTCATATGTGTGGGGTTTTTTTAAAGTACAAGAGGTTTTTTTGCAAAAACTATTACCCCAAAAACCTTTTATAGAAAGACTTTTCCCCCCTGGACTATGAAGGTATTAAAGAAATTGTATCTGAACAAATCTTCCACACAGACTGTATACAAATAACAATCCTGTGTGGATTTTTAATGTATTTCAACATTTGCCCTGGGAGAATGCTTTTCTCCCTATGTAACTGTTGCTGTGTCTGAACTTGTTGGTGGAGATTTTCAGTGACGAAGCTTTCTTCGTATTTCTGGCATAGACATTGTTTGCTTTGAGTGTATTTTTTTCGTGTATATTGAGGCTTTTCCTTTAGCACAAGGCTTTTCTTTTCTGAATTGCACCGTACTGCTCCTCTGGGAATGCTCTGGTGTGTTTTCAGTCTCAATGAAGATGTACACGTGAAAGATGGATACTGTATACATCTTATATAAGACATAAGATACATACGATGTGAAGAAAAAAGTAACTTTGACTTTTAAACACATTCCTCTGTTTCAAGCTGAAGAGTAATTCACCGAACACCACAATGAAGGTGTATGGACTCTTCAGCATGTAATAAAAGGTGAACTTTGGGGAATTACAGCAGAGAACGAGCTAATGAGTATTTCGGTTATTGTCATATCATTCTGGGAAACAAAGCAGGATGTTAATGTAAAATTTGGAAGTGCTGTTTCTTGTAATTAAGGGAAGGAATGCATTCCTGGATTCCCACAAGCTGCTCTGGCAATCTGAACATCATTATCAAATAGTTATGCATCAAAATATCATCAAAACATCAATACCATTTACAGCAGTGGTTATAAACACATGCATAGGTGTCTATACTACCAACTAAAAATAATTAAGGAGAAAAACTACCTGTATCATTAGCAGACATTTCATAGGATTCCCACGTTTTGTTATGGAAATAATTCATTTTACTGGTCTCCGTAGAGTTCTTGATACATTTTTGTCTCAAGTTGCCCTTAAAAAGCTGAAGGCCTATGAGGGCAAAGACACTCAAGCAGAAAACAGTCAGGATCATCACATTGGCAAGCTTCTTAACAGACTGGATAAGTGCCCCTACAATGATCTTCAGTCCTAGGAACACAATATACAAAGGAAAAACAATAAAAACCTGATTCATATATCTTACATGATTAGAGTTAAAACAATATATAAGAACTGAAGTACCAAAATTACTGATTAATATGTGGCAAGTACATTTGGATGAGAGAGTAATTAATATGACAACAATATTTTTTTCCTCGTTTTATTGCTCTTACAGTTTCAAGATATCCCTTTAATCCCTATTTAGGCATGGATGAGGAAACCAAGATAGTCTAATTTTTCTTATCCAGAAAGAGTAATATGCATAATTCAAATGGAATTTCCAACACTGGTAATCTGTGAAGAAACTGGAAACAATAAGGAATATGCAGAGAACAGAGATAACCCACCAATTCTTAATTTTTATTTCATCATATAAAAGTATCCACTGGCTTTATAACTAACAGAAAAGTGAAAAGGAAACAGTTTTCCCAGCGATGACGTAAGATGGTTAATAATAAAGTCCATTCTGTCATCAGAGGTGTTTCTATTGAACCATAACACCATAGACCAGATGGAAGAACAGTCTGTGAAGCTGACATTATATGAGTCTTAACAAAATCTTTTAAAGCATAATGAAAATAAATTAAATACAAGATTGTTTCTAGTGCTTGATTCATCCTGGATGGGACAAATGAGCTAAGACACTATTTGTATCCACAAATTCAATTGTATCTGTAATCAATGAAAGAAAAAATAAAACGGAAAAAGGAAAGGTGTAAGTCAACATTTTGATTGGAGCAATGAATCAGCTGTAAGTAGCAGAAAGCATTGAGCAAATAGAGTTTCTTACCTGGGACTACTGAAATGGTTTTTAAAGCCCTAAGAACTCTGAAAGTCCGAAGGACTGACACGCTCCCCAAGTTACTAAATGCTCCCACATACCTGTAAAGTCAGGACATGAAATGTCAAGTGGTTGAATGGAGCAAATAGGGCAACTATTTTACAGTAGTCATTCTTAACTCTCAATCTTTCCAGGTGTATTTTAAGTATTATTA
This sequence comes from Urocolius indicus, assembly GCA_013401255.1. Classification (NCBI taxonomy): domain Eukaryota; kingdom Metazoa; phylum Chordata; class Aves; order Coliiformes; family Coliidae; genus Urocolius; species Urocolius indicus. Next base: position 126,348 of record WBNH01009054.1, read on the forward strand.
ACTTACTTATCAAGGATTTGTCTAAAGACTTATGAAATAGAAACCCATTTCTTCATTATTGGTTTCCTTATGAGAAAGCTTGGCATGTGCACAGCTGCTTTCGTGACAGCATCTTAAAATAATCATGCATTTAATATATAAGCAAAAGTAACACTGAAAATTGCTCATTTCAGTCTTCAACTCTGGCTGGACTGATTTAGTCTCCCTTCTGGAGCTGCATCTAACTAATATAAAAGCTTTCTAATTACTTCCAACTGAAGCTCAAACTGTGGTGTTTTGTTTTGGGTGGTTTTTTTTAAGATTATGAGCCTAAATTTAATCCTCTGTCTTGGTGTCTTACACTTTCATTCACAGGATCAATATGTCTGTACTTGACAGCCCAGCTACTACTTTTTCTCTGATTAAATGCATCCATTCACATAAACTTACTGCAGAGTATATCTTGCTATGCACAAATCTATTCCCTTGTTAAAAAACAAATATACTATTGTTATATAGTGAGTGATAAAAGAAGGGGAAAAGTCAATGTCCTAGATAGTTTTACATTCAATTAGGACCTACAGTGTTGGGGTTTTTTTACTGCAGACAGCACCACAGCAACAAGAAGCTCAAATACAGAGCACAAACACAGGTAATCCATGTTTCACATGTTCCCACTTACGCCATAACAATAACACTGAAATCCAGCCAGTTCCAGGGATCTCGAAGGAAAGTAAATTCATTTAGACAGAATCCTCTTGCCAACATTTTAATCAATGATTCAAAAGTGTAAATGCCAGTGAAAGTAAACCTAAGGAAGGGAGAAAAGTGCCAAAGGAAGCCAGCAATATTAGCAATTAACAGACGAGACACAGACTATCCACTGTCTAGGCCAGCAAACCAAACTAATAATGCAGAGAAGTAATAGAAAGGCTGCTGTTGACTTCAGTGTATTCTATCAGTATTTCACTTACATGGAGCTTGAGACAGTAGCTGACTGCAATCTGGATGTGGCCATTAACATACACATCTGTGACATGGTTTTTCGGCATTCAAAAATTTTCTTCAAACTCCTTCACGTGAGTCCCCAGAACTTAAGAAACACAAAATCCCTAGCTACTTGCGAGATTAAAGAATAAAAGTTCTATCTTGCTCTAGTTTCACATGGCCAAGTGAACGTGTGATATGCTGTGTGTTATTTACTTTAGTCACATAGAATCCATTTATGTGTACAATGTTTAAAACACTTAGAGAAACTCAAGAGTACAGGAGTCTCAATTTAAGATGGCAATTATTAATGGAAAATTATTAGTAAAAGCTCTTCTGGACTTACTGAGTGCACTTATTCCAACAAGGCAGTGATCTCCCTACAGAATTCAAAAGGCATTTATCTGGTAGTAAGCAAGTGCACTAAGAAATTATATGGATGTATTTCTTTCCTTTTCATTTGGAAAGAAGTATTCTGAAATTATTGTTGAAATGCATTTGAACAGTAGTCTTGATGCCAAAAGTAGATACAACTCTTATCTAACCTTTAATGTTCTTATAGGCAGAGAAGTATCTCAGCATCTTCTGGAGATATTGTATATTAATGCCATGCAGAGTTTTGTTCCTGCTTGCATGAAGTTATACCATTCCCAATTGTTTCAGTGTCATGTAACAAGAGATAGTCAGGAGCAAGTTTAGATCTCTTTTTAGAACTAAGCATTTTGGAATCTTTTCCAAAATTAGAATTATCAGGGTTTGTATTATAACATTTTTATGCCAAACTGAAAAAGTGAGAGCTGAAATATCCTTTCAAAAAAGGTAAAAATATTGTCTATATTAAGTGTGACAAAAAAGGCATGGATTTATTGTGATTTAACATTGCAAGCTTTGGCAGCCCTGAGATAAGAGCTTTACTTTCTAACAGTGTCCTGCAGGCCAGAAGCTTCTCACAGAACACTTTATTAGAGTAAAACTCAACATTTCAATATTATTTAAAAAGAATTTTAAAAGGAAGCCGTTCTTGATGAGCTTTAGCAGCATCAGCAAAAGTGGGAAATGTGTCTGGATACAGAACAAATGAATATTGAGCAACTTCTATTACAATAACTTCAGAAAGTAGGATGACAAAGTGAAGCAGCAGGATAGATATGAAGCTAGTTCAACAGCTGAACTTAATCTATACTTATTCTACCCTGTAACACCACAGTTATTGTAGGTACTGAGTTTAAAGCCAAAAATACTCCTGCAAATCACATTTTTATAAAAATAGCCAAGTCCTAACATAAGCAACTTCCTTCTAAATCCTTATAAACTGTCTTCAGTTAAGGCAGAAAGATAAGTCTCATCAAGCTAATGTAACTAAAGAATTAAAGAACATACGTACCCATAGATACTTACTCAACATACTTGTTCCATGAGGCAGATGGAGAACCCTTGGATGACTCAGTCAGAGCCATGAATACACAATTAGTTATAATAGTGCACATGATGACAAAAGTGAACAATGTAAGTTACAGGAGTGAAGGCAAATACTTAAGACATTGATTCAGAAATGCAAATAGATATTCTACCACTTGTAGATATTATATCTGTTTTTCAGTTTAAAGCACACGTAAGAACAGCATGCGACATGTATTTGCTGAGTTTAAGTTGTGTTAGAGGGCATCACACTACCACTATTACTCATGACATCTGGACTTCTGTATGAGTTAGAGATCTGCTGCTCTAAACACAGCAAACTTGTTAAAAGTTCTAAAGGTAGGAGGAAGGATGCTTTTTTATTTTTTTGGTTCATTTTAAATATCGCAAAAGGTTAAAACTTGCCCAGGGTCACACAGGGGAAGCCTTATGTTTAAGTGGCACTTTTTGTGCCCCAGCTGTTGTCTATTACCTCTTGTCCTGTCACTGAACACTACAGAAAATGTGCTGCCCTATTCTCTCGACATACACCTTTTAGATATTTGTAAGTATTAAAGAGATACCCCCTCAGTCTCCTCTTCTCCAGACAAAACCACCTCAGTTCCTGCAGCCTTTTCTCATAAGGAAGATGCTCCAGTCCCCTGATCATCTTGGTGGCCCTGTGCTGGACTCTCTCCAGCAGTTCTCAGTCCCTAATGAGCTGGGGAGCCCAGAACTGGACACAAGACTCCAGATGATGCCTCACCAGGGCAGAATAGAGAGAGAGCAGAACCTCCCTTGACCTGCTGGCCACACTCGTGATGCATCCCAGGATGTCATTGGCTTTCTTGGCCACAAGGGCACATTGCTGGCTCATGGTTAGTTTATTATCAATCAGAACTCCCAGGACTCTCTCTGCAGAGCTGCTCTCCAGCAGGTCAATCCCCAACCTGTACTGGTGTATGGGATTGTTCCTCTCCAAATGCAGGACTGCACTTGCCATTGTTGAACCTCATGAGGTTCCTCTCTGCTCAGCTCTCAAGCCAGTTGCTTAATGACAGCACAGCCTTCGACATACTGCACACCAGGCTTCATTCAGTCCCAAGCTACAGCATAATTGCTCTGGTTTCATTCCCCAGTGCCAAACAGGAGCAACACACTAGAGATTCCTGTCCTCTAAATTTGATGCATTAGATGGAACCTATATTACTTTCATATTCTAAAGGCACTCCCTGCAACAGCAGCCCTGGAAGTTTTTACTTTCCGTGACAAATACATATTTTTTTAATCTGATTTCATAAGAAACTAGATCTTTGCATTTTTCCTTTTCTGTATGTGTCTGACCATCTCAGCCTTTTTTTTCTTAAAATTGGCCAATGATTGATCAGTTTTGGCACATGAGTTGAATTTCTGCACTTTGAGTAAGCAGAAGATGATAAAGAGGACAGAGATGTTATTAATGTCACTGAGGCAGGCTTCAGCATGAGATATTTGTTCATGAGACGTCATGAAAACAACATCAGAGAGCATTCTCAAAACACAAATCTGTAGAACATCAGACTTCATTACCCCCAGCACTCATAAAACTGTTTATTTCTAAGTAGCACAAGAGTAAAAAGACAAGAATTGCTAAATTAATTCAAAATTAGAAGTAATCCTGAGTGAGGGAAAGACTGGATTAATTCACTGCTCTTTAAATAGAAAAGCACAGAATTAGGTAGAGTTTCATAACCAAAAAGAACAAATGAAGCCAACAAAAGGATATGAATGTACTAAAATTTTAATTGCTGTTCTTCGGATTGGATGGAAAGGACTGAGGATCCATAAGGCACGTGTAGCAGTAAATCTGAAGATTGTTTTCTGTTTGTTTAGCACAATGAATATCTTAAATAATACAAAAAGAAATATGAAATAAAGTTCTCAGGAAACTGGACAGAACATATTTTTCCCTGTTGTATCTGTGATGAGCAAGAGCTTGATTTTAACTTTAGTCTCTTTGCTTAAATGAGAAGACTCTTTGTAATCCTTTGCTGTCCTGTCATCATAAACTGAGGAAAGAGTTAATACCCATTAACTGACAAGCTACAAAAAAATCCTTAGCATAAGCTTCTTTTTTAGACTTTAGGACTTGCAAAGAGTTGTGCACAGACTCTTCTCTTAACATAAACTGAACCTCTCATTGTGTCATAAGATACAGCTTTGGGAGGAAGAATTGCAGCCTTTATCATCATTTGTCATTTCTGGTAGTGACCCCTTTAGTCTAAGATTGTAAAAATTAGTTCAAAGCATTAACTATTTCTCAAGCAAAAAGCATAATTTCCAATGGCTGGGTTCTCATTTCTCTGTTCTTTAATATAAATTGTATTTTCCAATACTTCATGACTAGAACATGGAGCTTGAACAAGTAGATTTTAAGGTATCACCAGAAAATATTTTAAAATATTTTTTTTATTGAACTCTTTTATTATATATTTAAGTGGAACATAAGTATGGAGATCGAGAGGACCATGTTTCAAACCACAGAATTTAAGAAAATTTATTAAATTATTATAATTTCATGTAGATCTTACTCAAAGCTCCCTTTTCTTCCTTTATCCATTTTTTTTACTGCTTCTGTTCTGATTCCAATGTTAATCAAGTTCATATTATTTACTGCTCTAATTCAGAACTCGTCTCTTTTGATGGTTACAGCACGTCAACTGCTTGTATTGTTATAACTTAGAAATGTACGACTGCTTCTTCAAAGGGATGTAAGCAAAACTGTTTGATAGATCATTCACATAAATACTTCTTAGCAACACAATAAAACAAATTAAAATCCAAACATCTTCGTTAGCTCTAACCTTACGATCTTCGTAGTATGGGTCGAGATCCTCCAGTGGTTCCCCAATGAGCTCTGGAGGAGGATTCCCATAGAGAGCTGGTAACTTCTGGAAAGCTTTTAGGTCAAGCTGAGGTCGTGGTTTCTCCTCAGTTTTCTCATCTACAGTATTTCTTCGACGATTCTTCTTGGCAGCAATTCTCTTTTCAATAGAAGCCAAGGATTCATGGGTGAACTTACGGAAGTTGTTGGTACCAGGCAGTAAGAACTCGGCCATTTTTCATTCTTTTCTTCCCGATGCTAATTCTGTCCAAATAATAGAATCAAATAGAGAGGAAGTCAAGTGACTCCAAAACAGGTAAGTTATGAAAATTAAACAACTGTTTTCCTACGCATGTCTAATAACATAAACTTTCTGAGCCACCACATTCTAGAAAGAAAGAAAGAAAGAAAGAAAGAAAGAAAGAAAGAAAGAAAGAAAGAAAGATATTATCAACACTCTTTACAGTGAGATGCCTGTTCAGTATATTTTTAAATTCTGTTTATCTGACAGCATGTAGGTAGAACTGTATAAACTTCAGAGTGCACTTAAAGTACTTCATATAAGAGACTTGTTTTTCTAAATGCTCTTGAGCTGTTTTTCAGAAAATAACTAAGATTCTGGTTTAACCCAGCATTTGGAAACAGGACAGTAAAACACATCAAACTGCAACAATATCAAATATGTGTAAGCTGTGTCTGCAACAGAGGGATCAAGTATTTCATTAAGTGGTGTAGATATAAATACTTGGAAAAATAACCCATCCTCGTGGTGTCAGCACAGGAATGAGCAGTGTCCAAGCCCCAGATGATTTAATAATGTGTGATCCATAGCATCACTACTAACTGATATGATGATCAGAAGTGCTTGATCTGACAAGTAGCGAGCACAAAGTTTATATTTTATGCCACTTGTCAGAGCAACAAAAAAAAAAAAAAAAGAGAGATTCTACTAGAAAAAAAAAAAAAAAGAAAAAAACACAACAAAACCTTGCATTATTTAATGGAGAATTTTGGTCAGGTATTGGATAGGATCCATTTAACTAAATGCTACCTGAGTCCATACTTTGGCAGTACAGTAAATCCAAACTTTTACCTTGACACTGTGAAGAACTTCAAAGCAAGCCCAATGAAGGGCACATATACTGACAACAGAAAACCTGAGAAATTTCCACAAAATAAAATAATTCTGACTTGTATCCTTGTGCTAAACTCACTCAAAAGCTCTATGAGGGGAATTTTCTAAAATATTTTTCTTGATTATGACCTCTGGAAGACAGTGTTGATCCAGTACAGAATCGTTGAGCTTCTGAGCCTGTGCAATCCCACCTGCAGCCTGTGAAAGGATCCCATCTGGTGTTTATTCATGGTGGATCACTGCTTAATCTGTATGGAAGAAGATCACACTAGAAACACAGAGCCAGAAGCTGCCACCATCACTTCAATGTGTCCTTCAATGCTGACTCCAAAACTAGTAGCCAGAATTGAATCTTGAAAAGTTGAAGCTGTCCTATCTGGACAACTGCCTGATGACCTGCTCTTGCATTTTTCCTTTTCAGGCACTACATGCAACAACCCAGGAAAATATAGTCTGAATCAAGAGGCTTTGTTTTACTGAAAATATTTTTACCACCTGTGTGCTGACAGCCTGTATCTTCCCCTGACACACAAAGCCACTTCATTTCTCCTCAGATACCACATGAATTCAGTTGTCCTCACATTGTTGAGCTGTAGGAAACTATTGCTGTGAGAACAGCTGGAAACCAGTGATAAACTAGCTGCAGTAAAATCACAACATTTGTAGTCTGGCTGTCTCTCCCATTGAGTAATCACACAAAATTATAAATATGAAAAGTAACCCTAGCTTCCAGCAGAAAAAGAGCAACATTCTGTGAGGAGAAACAGGACATTCAGGCAAGAATACTCATTGTTTTATGCTTTTCAAGATCAAGCCAACAGTCTGGAAGCTGTGCATAGTATTACAGAAGAGATGAATATTGTAATATCCACTCCCAGGTTTTCAAATCTTCAGCTAGCCAAAGTGGTATTTGTTTTGTTGATGCTCAAAGTAATTTAGATGTTGTGGTATCAGTAATGAGAGCTGTGAATGATGCATGAAATGACACAATTTCTGTGCAATGCACGGAGGGACCTCAATAATTACTTTGTTTTGCTTTGTGCCAAACCATCCAAACATACCCACAGCACTCCCATAAAAGTCTATCTGATCTCAAAAGTTCACCATTAAACTTCTGAGATATGTTGCAGATTTCCTTGCATTTTTCTCTCTACTTTTCAATGAAACTGTTTTTCAAATTACAGAAATTACACCGTTCTCCCTCAGACTATCAGAGGGCAGAGTAAAATCTAGGAAGATATTGCTGGCTAAAGTCAGGAAACAGACGGAATCGTGAGTGTACATCTGAGTCTGCAGATCCTTGGGCTGAGCTGAAGACCAAGCATGGGAGTCTTTCCTAGTGATTTATAAATTCCACCACAGATGAACAAAAATTAAGGAAAGGAAATAACATCTTGTACTTGCTGTCTCACACAGCAATAGTAAAGTTTCCATTGATAACCACTGCAAGCTGTAGCGTAGAAGGCTAAAATATGCTTTTAATTAATGGGCAATTCTGAGCTACTCAGCCTCATCCTAAATAAAAATCTAATGATTATTAAAAGTGGAATAAGGGCTAGATTGAGCAAGGCTAGATTTAGCATTTTGGCTGAAATAAGTAAAAAGTATTAACGTAAAAACATTTTTGCCCTTAATGTCACAGAAGCAACAAAGTACCATTTTTACCTTTTCTCGAGACCTGAAATGCCTATAAAATAGTGTGACATTTAACATTTCTATAAAAGTTTTCTTATCCTTTGACTGGCTGAAGGCTAGAAAATGCTGAATGAAAGCAACATGATTGAAGAATAATAAGAGAACAACAACAAAAAAGCATTTATGATTTGTCTTAAGATGTTAAACACATTTTCTATAAATTGTTTTTCAATATAAAAATGTTTAGCTAGATAGCTTTCCAAAGCAAGACTAATTTCTTCCAAATGTGTTTCCCTCTTTAGGAATACTCATTGTGTCAGACTAGTAAACAAGGTTACTGTCAAAGATGTGTTCTCTCCTCTTCTTGCAGTTACAGTCACTTCAATCCTTAGTTAATGAATAAAAGTTGTTCTCAATTACTTGTTTTCCTGGCTTCATGATCTATTATTGAAAGAAGTGAAAACATGTTGACAATTACTGTGATCAACGTGACCACAGTAATTAGTATGATCAGAATGGCCCTGATTACCTTATATCTTTTTTTGCTTTATCTGCAATGATTGCAATTCTTATCAGTTGAAACTGTCCCTTCGATTTAAAAAGGTTTTCATGATATAAGAAATTAATTTTTTTAAGTAACTGGAATAACAGATGTTTGAAGATTGTGTGTGGAAAAGGCTTGTACTATTGGAACAACTGAAATGTTGTTGTTTTCAGTGTAGCTGATCCATTTTCATTTTTGCATCTTTTTCAGTGACATCATCCAATGCATGGAGGAGTAAACATAGTGACTGTAGATTGCTCCAGCTGTTTGTATCTCCAGTAATTATTTCAGGAAACAAGAACATCAATATGTGGATGTTGGAAAGACCTGCCAAACACACCACCCAAACTTACTATGGTAGACTTGGACTGTGCTGCATCTTTCTACATTTGAAATTCCAGAAGATAAGAAAAGTCTTCTGGAAGTGAATAAGGAAAGATTTAAATTAACAGCAATTCAAATCTTTTGTGGAACTGTTCCTTCCTTAAAATCTTTTCTGCATTTTGAGGCAGATAATTTAATCAAAACTGACATTGTCTTAATGATCTTTAAAACGTATGAAAATAACTTATATTAACACATGTAATTTTTTTAATGATAGAACAATTCAGGCTGGAAGGAAATTCAAGAAGTCTCTAGCTTAACCTACTCTTCAAAATGGCTCAGTCGAGAGATCAGGGCCTTATCCTGGGAAATTTCCTAGGGCAGAGACTGCACAACCTCTGAGCAACCTCTTCCAAGACTTGACTGTCTCAGTCCATTTGGACCCCTTGTTGTTTCAATCTACGCCTCTTGACTCTTCCCAAAATGCACCACTGTGAGAATAAAAAATAAGCAGTGTATGCATTCAAAAAGTAAAAGGCACCCCTCTTCAAAATGCCTCTGTTTAAGGAAAACAAATATTATGCCTACTTCTGACCATTTATAGCAAACTGCAAGAAACATTTCACAGGTCTATATGACACCATCCAGCATCGCTCCCTTGAGACTGCCAAGGGAGATGACGATCAGTGTATTTGCTCTTTAGTTTCTCACCTTGAGAACATCACACCAGTGGAACTTAGTGGCAGCACAATCCTTTGAGTATCCCAGGTTCAACCACAAAATTTATTTACCTTCCCTAGGTAATCTGGCCAAAAGTTCTTGCCCTCTGAGTCTCCAAGCATGGCATCTGAATGAGAGGAGACGGCAATAGCTGGTCTAGGAACTCTTAAACCCTATTTGCAATCAACAAAAATGAGGACATAGACCAGCTAAAGATAAGTAAACATATAGATTAAGACACTTGAAGGGTCAAAAACACCAGTGATTTTTTTTCTTTGCTTATAAAAGAAGACTTAGCATGATATAAATCCTACTCTTTCAGCCTGGGATTTACAACTGCAGTTGTACAATTCTTAACACTGCAGAATGAAGGTAGCAAATAGCATGGAGATTCACAAAACTACTTGCCAAAACCTGGCAAAAACTGTAACAATTCATCCAGAACGAATTTTTGGGTGGGAATCATCTCACTTCACTGCAAACATCTCAAGAGTTAGACAGCTTAGTAAGTCTACAGTCAGTAACAGAACTGAGTGAACACCATTAATCAGCAGCAGCTGCGAACATGTGAAAATTCTGAGATTGCCTTATATTACATTGCTTCTTTAATGACTGCTTACAGAACAAGCCTCCTTAGCAATTAGTGAAGCCTTAAGTTACATTTTCTTTTGCATGGTAAGGCTGGACTAATTTTCAGCTACTTTGCTGTCATAAATAATTTAAACCTGTGCAGAGATCACTTTCTGGAAGTGCTTGAGCAGTCAATTGACAAGTTGTCAGATAGCCAGTTGCAAGCACTAAGGAATTTAAGAAACTGTGGCAGCACATGAACCTGACAAAAGAGCTGCAAAGCTTTTAATGACCATAGGTTAGTTCATTGTTATAGGATGAGTTAGATTTTTCATTACAATAGGAGTTAGGATGAGTTAGATATCATTAGCATAGTTATTAGGATAAGCCCATAAACTTGAACTGGCAACCTTAGTGTGCCAAACCATGGAAACAACCTGTTGGTCATCAAGGAGCACACAAGGGCTCAGAAGTGGCCAAAACAAAACTGTGAACACCAATAAAAACTTCTTAGCTGTTCAGTTGAGGGATCCCTGGCATAGGCTGCCCAGGAAGGGTGTGGAGTCTGCTCTAGAGGTTTCCAAACCTGCCTGGACGTGTTCCTGTGTGACTTGACCTAGGTACATTTGCTTTAGCAGGGAGTTGGACTGGGTGGCCTCTAGAGGTCCCTTCCAACCCCCACCATTTTGTGATTCTGTGACCAGTAAATGTGACAATGACAGCACAGTTCAAATTGAGTAATCGTCATCAAAGCATTCCCTACTTATTTCTGTAACTACCTCAATGAGGGTAATCAGAGGACAAAGAAAGATTGGTGGGAAACAACATGACTCAACACTAGAATTCAGAACCATCCTCTCCAGGTCCTGAAGAACCCACAGAATGGAGAAGACCTCCCACAATCTGAAGTATGCACAGTGAGGCTGGGGCTGTGGTACAAGAAAGTCATTGAGCTCATAAAATTTCATCTATCTATGATTAAAGTGTGTTGATACCTGAATCCATTGATCTTCCGTACTGTGGTCTTAGCTGGTGACAATTGCATAGAGACCTGAGATAATAATCTCTTTCTTATACTGTTACCAAGAAGTTACTAGTTGTATTATCAGTTGCTGGACACAGATGATGGGACAAGAAAGCTCGGGGGTGGAGTTTTAAAAACCAAAGAGATTAAGACTCGGTCCTCTCCTAACTGGAATACTAGGTGTTCTTAGAAGCCCTGTGTGAAATGGAATATGTCTTGATTTTGAAGTCCTGCATCAAGAAATATCAGCTAGTCTTGGGGCAGATTTAAGAAATGTGGCCAGACAATGTGAGTTTCTCATTTTTCAGCCCTATGAAGTGGGGAAGAGAAGGAGGAAAAGAAGGAGGAGGAAGGGAAACCCATTCATTCATTTCACCAAGTTTTAGAGTGAATCCTGCCAAAGCGACAAGAGTGGAAGGAAGGATCATGTGCTACAGGCTACTTTCAGCAGCCAGGAGAGAGAGAGGTTTTGATTTTTAACCACAAAATTCTTGTAGTGCTCTACAGCAGATTTTATGAACGTTCAAGCTTTTCAGCAAATGGGAATATGAATTCCTTTCACTTTTAGGGAATAACAGTTAAACTTTCTCTACCTCAAATTTGCAATACTTTAAATACACCTATGCAAGAGTTACTGCAATTGCATTCAGATACACTACCACGTGGTAATATGTTTCTTTTCATTTTTAAGTCTCTAAAGGCCAGACTGACAATATATCAGTTCACATTCACTAACTCACATTAATATTACTTGATTATTTCATAAAT
>WBNH01009054.1:138508-187380 GCA_013401255.1 Urocolius indicus
CTGGGGCTGTTTAGTCTGGAGAAGAGGAGACTGAGGGAGAATTTTATTAACATTTAAAAATTTCTAAATAATGGGTATCAGGAGGTTGAGGCATCCCTTTTTTCTATTGTATATAGCAACAGGACAAGGGGTCATGGGATGAAGCTGGAACACAAAAAGTTCCATTTGAACATAAGAAAAAACTATTTTACTGTTGAGGTGAGGGAGCCCTGGCACAGGCTGCCCAGGGAGGGTGTGGAGTCTCCTTCTCTGGAGGTTTTCAAGACCCTCCTGGATATGTTCTTGTGTGACCTGATCTAGGTGGATCTGCTTTAGCAGAGAGGTTGGACTGGATGATCTCTAAAGATCCCTTCCAACCATTGCCATTCTATGGTTCTATGATTCTAGGATTACAAAAAAAAGTACAGAAACTGAATTAAATACACAGACTGTTAGCATTAATGGAAAATACTAAATGGAACATAGGTGTCAGAGATTTGCTATTTTGTTATCCTGAAGACTGGTTCAATCATGTGCTTTTTGATTATGAAACATTTCTCGTCAGCTGAATGTCAGCTTTGGAGGACAAAACTTTAGGTACAATGTAAGAGAAACATATTTCCCCAAGTTCATAACAAAGCTAAATGATCCATGGAACTAAACCTGAAAAAAACAATCCTTCTGTTAATAAAACACAGTGAAATTACTTTTAGCATCAAAGTTTTCAAAAAGAATTCATCCTGAGTATAGAACCAAAATTGTAGTGATTCCACAAGTTGTATGAAATTTTTTAATTACATAGTCTTTTGTCTTCACAATTTTCTAAACAAATAAGAATCACAGAACCATTTTGGCTGGAAAAGGCCTTTAAGATCATCAAATCCAACCACTAACCCAACACTGACAAGTCCATCACTAAACCATGGCCCTCTGCATCTCAGCTACATGGCTTTGTCTCTGTCACCTCCCTGGACAGCCTGTGCCAGTGTCTGACAATGCCCTCTGGAAAAAGCTCATCTTCATCTCCAAACTAAACCTCCCCTGCTGCAACTGGTCAGAAGAGATTGACTCCCATCTCATTACAAAACCCAATCCCCTTTCAGGTGTAGAGTGATCGAGTCTCCTCTCAGCCTCCTCTTCTCCAGGCTAAATAAACCCAAATTAAAATACATATAATCAGAAATCTGTTCTGAGTAGTCTGCTCTCATTAGGTACATCATTTAATACTGTCACTTCATAATGACATAACTAATGTCATTATTAAATTCCTCCCTTTTCATAATTACCTTGACTATTTGGTCTTTTCATCTTACAGAAATAAATCCAAATTTTTAAGGACTTTTCTCTATTGATATGGAAATTAATCTGAGTCCAAGTCAAATAATTGCAAAGTAAATAAAAATGTATTACCACAAAGAATCAAAACCTATGAAACACGGTAAAGGAACAATACCAGTACTATGGAGAGAATCTCCAGAGCACCTGGTTCTGTTAGGTCTCTGTACTGGTTGCCTCCACAGTTTGCCATCCTTATCATCCTAATAAAACATCTTCACATAATGTGCAGCTCTATTCCACTTAAATTTCTCTAGAGGTTTTCTTTTTGTCTCTGTGATGAACTAGATACACATAAGCCCCTCCTAGAAGAGAAAAGCCCTTGCAGCTGCTTCATACGAAAACCTGAAACTTTTAATGTCTTTTGCTTTGTCAAAGCCAAGAGGCTTTCTTCTGTGAGTTTTAAAAGACTGTCTTCTGCTGTCAATTCACCACCCAACAACAAAATTTGTGTTCGCTTCATTGCATCATTTGTTAATTAACTTCCCTGTCAATATTCACTTACTACTTTATCTGCCCCACAGTTTATGTGGATAAAAGCATTCACTAAACACAGTCCAGGATACTCCACAAATACAACAGATTTAATTAAACATGTAAAAAGCAAACAATTTAAAACAAGATCCATTCTTTTTAAGTCTCCCTCCAAAGAAAAGGTTAGTCTGTGTCACAACAATGGTCCTAAGCATAAACCTATGTAAGAGAGAGCAATGTTATAAAACTTCAGGCTATTGATTTTTTCTTTACTTTGAAGTAAAATCTATAACTCAAGAATCTAAACTTTGTATATGAAATATCTATCTCTCTCATTTTTATGCACAGAAGAAAATCTTCCTTGTCTACCTATGCACTCTTCCATGTGGTATTTCTGACCATTTCAGCAAAATAGCAAATCAAAAACAACAGGAAAACTCTGATGCAAATGTATTGCACTGGAGGGAATAAACATTCACTCCTCCCCACTTTCATTTTCTTTGCACACCACTTACCTAGAAGAAAAAGTTTCTGCTTAGGTTCAGTAATTATTTTTAGGCAAATAAAAGGTCACACAAGACCCTACCACAAACCCCTCTTTTTTTTTTTTCTTTTTTTTTTCTTTTTTTTTTTTCCTAAGAGAAAGTGCAGTAAATCACAGGACTTACATTATTTTCCATCCCCTCTAAGTGAAGGTTCAAGGAGTCACTTCTTTCTATGCAAGAGAAATATATCTCAACCCAGTTATCTCCCAAGAAATAGCTGGAAAAACCTCCTCACTGTCCTTGTCATCTCTGTTTCCCCTTCAGCAACCTCTTCACTCTGGAGATATTCTTCCTTCAGGAACTGGGTTATTTGTACATTGGAGGTGTTGAGGGAGGCGTCTCTTTAGCCATCAAAGTAACTGATGTGATTATACAAAGTCTCATGGGAAAGGCTGTAACCTCAGCAATCAAAGCTGGGGAGGCTCCAAGCTGAGCATTGCTTTAAAATATTGTTGCCTCCCTGGATTTCTGAGTGTCTTTCACAGAAAATCAGGAGTGAAGCAGAGCAAAGTGGATGGGAAACATGAGGGCAAATGTATTTGTCAGCCTCACAGTGAGAGTTGTCTGTACTGTAACAGTTTTCTTATTAACGGCACTGGTCTTCATTTTAGTATTTGAGTTTCAGTTCTCTGCTTCAGTAAAGTCAGAAAATATATGATGGTGAACTCATTAATTGTACTTTTTAATATATGACTGAAGCTGGGTAGAAGGAGAGGAGGACTGATGACTGTTATCTCCCTGTACCTGTGTGTGTATACATGTATATACATAGGTGTGTTTTACATGCACATATACACAAATAAAATGCTAGTGTACATATATGATTCAGATTAATTATATATAGATGATGATATATGCAGGGAGTAGGTGAAGAGTTAGAAGAGTTCACTCACTCTTAAAACCTGCATCTCCTCTACAGCTGAAGCTACTGTTGGATAAGACCAGAGAAAGACTTTCTCTTTGCAGCCATCTCTGAACTATTACAAAATGGAGCAGGGCTCTGAAGGGAATGGACCTTTTGAGATCATCCAGTCCAACCCCCCTGGATAAGCAGATCCATCTAGATTAAGTTGCATAGGAACGTGTCCAGGTAGGTCTTGAAGAGCTCCAGAGAAGGAGACTCCACATCCTCCCTGGACAGCCTGTGCCAGGGCTCCCTCACCTCAACAGTAAAGTAGTTTTTTCTTATGTTCAAATGGAACTTTTTGTGTTCCAGCTTCATTCCATGACCCCTTGTCCTGTTGCTATATACAATAGAAAAAAGGGATGTCCCAACCTCCTGACACCCATCATTTAGAAATTTTTAAATATTAATAAGATTCTCCCTCAGTCTCCTCTTCTCCAGACTAAACAGCCCCAGTTCCTGCAGCCTTTCCTCTTAAGAAAGATGTTCCAGTCCCCTGATCATCTTGGTGGCCCTGTGCTGGACTCTCTCCAGCAGTTCTCTGTCCCTCTTGAGCTGCAGAGCCCAGAGCTGGACACAGGACTCCAGATGATGCCTCACCAGGGCAGAGTAGAGGAGAAGAAGAACCTCCCTCAACCTGCTGGCCACGCTCTTCTTGATGTATCCCCAGATGCCATTGGCCTTCTTGGCCACGAGGGCACATTGCTGAATCATGTTCAGTTTATTATCAACCAGGACTCCCAGGTGTCTCTCTGCAGAGCTGCTCTTCAGCAGGTCAATCCCCAGCCTGTCCTGGTGCATGGGGTTGTTCCTCCTCAGATGCAGGACTCTGCCCTTGTCCTTGTTGAACCTCATGAGGTTCCTCTCTGTCCAATTCTCAAGCCAGTCAAGACCCCACTCAATGGCAGCACAGCATTCTGGAGGATCAGCCAGTCCTCCCAGTTTGGTTTCATCGGGGAACTTGCTGACGGTACACTCTGTCCCCTCATGCAGGTTGTTGATGAAGATGTTGAACAAGACTGGCTCCAGAACCCATCCCTGGAGAACTCCACTGGCCACAGGCCTCCAACTCGATTCTGTGTCATTGACACCCTCTGGGCTCTGTCATTCAGCCAGCTCTCATAAACTAGTAAACTGTTCATAAGATTCTAGTAAACTTCTGTTCTTAAGACTAAAATTTTTTTTACACTTCCCAAACAAGGAAGGAAAGGTGGAGCTCTTCTCTCCAATGAGTGACCTGCACAATTTTAGAGCAGTTGGTTTCACATTATAGTTAATTTTCAGGACATCTAACATTTTACCTAGTTAGAATCATAGAATCATAGAATGGTAGTTAGAATGGGATGAACCTAAGGAAGGAAAACCAACTGGCTCCCGCGGTGGAATATGAGATGGTTTCTCTGCAGTATGAGAATGCATTTCAAATGTAAGCACTGTTTTCACCCAGGAGACCAGGGTGCTGGATTCTTCCCTTTGGAAGATCCTTTGAATCAAAATGCCCTAAATGTATTTTGTCCTTGGCAGGTCTAGATGAAATAGAAAACTTTTATGGGAAAGTAGTTTTATAATATACTGAGACAAATCAGGACAAATGCTATTTTATTTTCTATTCAGTTTTGATTGCTTGCAGATTTCTAGTCACTTTCTTTCAAAGTCTGTAGGACTGTGAGTAATGGGGGAAAGCACCAGGTCTCTAACCTTGATCTGTTGGTGGAACATTGCCATCTTTTGGCAAAAGCTTTGGTTCATTAGGACCTAAACTTAATGAGTGTTGCTATAAGAAGTTCAGCCATGTCTTGTATGCTTTGGATAGAGCACCGCACAGAAGGTTTAATTCCATGGAAAGAATCACATCTGTAATAACCAGGAAGAAATGAAATCCAGAAAGAAAGTAGGAAATCTCATGACAGGTTAAAACAGATCAAAGATTTATTAATCCATCTGACTTCACAGTTGTCACCACTATTGCACTTTAAAGTAACATCACTTACAGAAAGTGGCACGTTCAGATCAGTCACATGAATCTCAGATCCTGACATATATTCAATTTATATTATCTCTTGTTCCCTGCAAGCCATCTGTCTGTCATAGGTCTCACATAGCTTTAAAACCATCTAACATTAATTTTATGAAGTTTGAGCTGTTTGAAGCTTTGCTTAGGCATCTGCAAAGATGAGTAAAGTTCATATTCCTTGTAAAAATATCTGCACTTTGCATTCATTTGGAAAGAACAAACAACAAGTGTAGATTTTAAAATATATTTATACCCCTCAAAGAAATATATGATTTCCCAACAGGTTTTCAGTGTCTGAATGACATTGCAATCAATGTGACTTAAACTTCTAAGCATTTCTAAGAACGCCACTATGAAGTGTCTCTAATACCAGTTACATAGAGAGCTTTCTTATCCAGTCCCAGTGCTAATTAATTTGCATTTCACCCAGAGTTATAGATGAAAAGCAGACTTGAAACAGCAGCTAGTCTTGGCTTCCTCACTGTCAGCTATTCTCTGCCTACAGCTTCTAGAGGCAAGAAGGAATTATTGTCATCCGTGGGCAAAGAAAGCAGGAATGGCATCTCATATTTATCTCAGACTTTTCTAGGTCCTTGTGCTATCTTTGAGATGGGCATGTTACTTGTCAGCTGGACCAGACTGAAGCTGAGATAAGCTTAGCTCTCAGTAATTAAAAATATCCCAGAGTGTTTTCAAATGACACTTTCTTACAGGTTGCATTCTAAGTATATTCCTTGTGTGTACTGTTGTCCAAGCCCATTGACTACTCACGGCAAAGAGACAGCTAAATCAATTCTAGCAGTCAAGGAGTTTTACCCCAGTGATTGCTTGAGAAAGCAGATGTTTCACATCATCTGTGCTGCAAAGTGGCTTTGGGTCACAACTCCCTGTGTAGCCTGCAAAGGGCAACAGAAATGTTGAATTTCAGTAGCCAAATAAATTGCATGCTTAGCTGAAGGTGAGAGAAGCATTTGTCTAGGCTCCCTTGTCTATGCTGATGAATGTCTCCTGAGTTTAGATGTGTCCCACCTCCTTTAAATGTGTAGGAAGAAAATAGATTCCCTGCAGAGCAGAGAAGAGTGAGGCAGCTTTGTCATTGACATTTCCTTCCCTTTCTAAAATTAAATCCTCATTTCTCTACTGTACTCACGACAAAGCTGTTTGACTACCCTCTGCTCCACCAGGAGGGAAAGTAAAAAACCTCCAACTTCAGCAAATTTAAGTCACTGAGAGCAGCAGGAGCTAAGTAAACCTCAAGCTGAAAGGAATTTGAAACATTAGAAATGTAAATGCTGCTGTGACAAAAATCTCAATGTTGCTAAATGAAGGAGTCAAAATGCAGTCTCCATGTGTAAAGAAAATAGATGGAAATAATCTATTAATAAAATCAAGGTATTTAGAGGGAAAATGTATAGAGATATCTAAAAGGCTGAGCAATATTTCCATTGGCAAGTGATACTGAAATGGCTTAACTGAAGTGCACAAATATTTGATGTTAATAGATATCTGAACATAAGAAAAATTAATAAAGACAAGTGAAACATATCCTTGTGATGGATGTTTGCTATTAGAAAAGAGAAACATTCATTAAAGGTAAAGTTAGCTTAATTTACAGTAAAGTTGATGAGGCAGCTTAAAGGGTGTTTCAAATTGCTCTTCGGTTTCAGCCTCAGCAGTGTAACAATAACTTTGGGGTAAGGAATGCTTGCTTAGAACCAGTACAAAATAATTTTCTTAGTTTTTAAAAAATAAACACCGACTTATTTCTGCATATTTCCTGACAATGCAGTGATTGGTGTGTGTGTGTGTACATACCTATCCATCATGATAAATTATGCTCTTTCATAGCAATTTAAGAAATAATGAATGAAAGGTAGATTGTGAAAAATTATATATCAGGTGCAGCAATCAGTCAGTATCCAGCTTTCTGCACAGATTTCATTGCTATAGTAACAAGGACAGCACCATGAATACAATAGCAGCTTTAATTGGGAGAAAGCAGATGAGTTACACAAGTGCAATTACTCTTGAGTGTATATCTGGAATGTCATAACATCACTAGCTTTAGTAAGGATTAGTTTCTGCTCCTTTCTGAGAAGTTAGATATGATTCAGAAATCTTAACTGTAAATTCATTTTGCATTTCACTGTCATCTTCTTTTAAGTATATATGGCACGGGTTTTCATTTGGTGACAGATACTAGTTCTTCATTTCATAAAGATGCATCAACAAGAATCATTTCAACTGCACAACGTAGGAGAAAGGAGGTGAAAATCCAATACAGAGTGTTAATATCAAATGTGTAAAATAGAGCTGAATTCTTCAACTGGGAAAGGAAAATCTTAATGTTGTGATACCTTTTCTTCACTGCTGCAAACAATAGTTGATGTCAAGATTCTTTGACAGATTTCAGATATGCAGTGCTGAATTATATGGTCACTAATCGAAAGAAATCTCACATACTTTAAGGAGGATACCTATAACTAAAATAATAAATGATAGCTTTTCTGTTGCAACCCATTGTGATTTCTAATGCCAACCAACACAGACTAGAACAAAATTGTTTTGCAGCTTCTGTGTATGTACTATTTAGGTGTAACAAGCTTGATTTAATTTAAAATTGCTTAATTTACTTGGTTTTAAACACATAAATTAAAGACTATATCACAGAATCATAGAATCATGGAATGGTAGGGGTTGGAAGGGGCCTCTAGACATCATCCAGTCCAAACCCCCTGCAAAATCAGGTCCCCCTAGATCAGGTCGCATAGGAACTGTGCTTTTTCTTCCCTACAAAGAAAACACCATGATGAGATTTATATATCATAAAATTTCCATTTTGATGAGGGATGTTTTGTTGATTTTATGCTATCAATGAAATGATGGTGTGGAAGTAAACTTCCACAGTGCATAACTGTCAGCTCAGGAGCTATGCTCATTGGAACAATGTTCTTCTGATTTTAAAAAAACAGAAACCTTTCAGTGTTGGGCTGGAGCTTTTTTATAGCCCTTTTATAACACAACAGAAACTGGGACCTCCTGGTCAAGAGGGGAAACCCTCATAAATTGCTGTTTATGGGACGAGTATTAACATATGTGGGATTTGAAGCCCAGTTTGAAACCGAGGAAACAATGCTGCAGAGAGCTTTTAGTGATTTATGAAGGCCTTTTACTGCATAGAGTTTAGAATAGCTTTTATAACATATTACACTGCTGCTTTATTTTAAAAGAATAGCTGAAGCCATTTTCTGATTCACATAATAGTGAAGTCTAAATGGTATAAAGTAGTTAATTGGCATTTTTGTCAAAATAAAGACCTAGTATAAAGGAATCTCATTTCCTTTTATCTGAGAATGAAATTATATTTTTTTAAAAAAAGATCATGGCGATGTAAAATTCAGACTCTTTTGAATGGATAATTGGTATCACAGAGCAACAGGAAATTGCTTTCTTTGTAAGTATGTATTAAAATCATTCTGTTACATACAGTAATCTTCAGCTTTCTAAATGCTCCAATGCACATTTCAATCAAGAAAATTTGCTTATCATCTACTCAAATGGAAAAAATATGGATTGCTCTTTTCTGTTTCCTCAGTGGTCTATCAAAATAATACTAAGAGAATTAGGGTAGTGAAATAAATCCAGTGTAAAAAATAATACTATTTCATCCTAATACTATTTCATTAAGCAGCATAAGGTATATCTAGAGATCTCCCTAGCAGTATCAGGCACTGGATGTTTACTCTTTGAGAAACCTTTTTTATCTATTATATTTCTATTTTTTATGAAGAAGCAAGACACAAAAACTTGACAATCTGATGCAAATCTGAGGCAGCTTTAGTTAGTTGAAGATATTGCTCCTTGGAATGAAGGTCCAAGCTGGTAAGAATAAACTATAGCTTTCAGGAGCAGTCAGTTTTAAGGATCTATACAGAGAGAACAAGTGGATAAGCTATTCAATACATAGTGATTGACTAAAGCATCTGTTTGGCAGAGAATGATGATTTAGACACCACGTTATTAGTTAGATTGGATTTGCTGGGAAAAAAAAATAGTGTCAAATACTGTTTAGAGAATGAGGTCCTCTGAGTGCAAAATAGTTGTAAAAGAAGACCTAAGCTGTTCAGACCAGCTCTGCACTTTTAATTACATCTTTTACTCTTTTATTCTTTCTGTGTGGGACAGAGGACCTCATCACAGCTTGCTACCTTCAACAGTTTTCTGTAGGAATGTTCAGTTCTTCCTTTGTAATTTTGATAACTTAGTTTTGCATCTATTACATGTTTCTGAGAGGTCTTCCCTCAGCAGAAACCTCTTTACAGTTTCCTGTCTGATGATGGTCTCACTGACTCTTGTCATCTGGGCCAGAAGAGAACAGAGCCTACAGTACTTTTTTTCCCCCAATTTTTTAACATTTTCAGTTGATCTTTTAATTTCTTGCATGACAAGAGTGCAAGAACTTCATAGCCAAATACCAGTTCACTACCATGAAGTTTTTCAGACTGGTGTCTCAAGACAGTGGATAAGCTGTAATCCTACTGTTTGGAATTAAGCATGTTCATTCCAGGTGAGATGTAAAAGTCCTCTGACTGAGGGCCCAAAGATCTCTTCTACATTTACATTTAGAAACAGCATCAGAAATTATCTGGGGAAGGAAGAGAAGTTTTACGTACAAGGAACCACATTAATCACAGGATAACAATACGGCAAATTGAGAAATCAGTGTGTTCTTTGAGTCAACAAGGAATTTAATGTGATTATTTAAAAAGTAATTAATTAGCTTTTTAAATACATGATAATGCTTTCTTTCTTTTTTTTTTAAATTATGCCAATGTGGAAATTAGGACCTTTTAAATAACAGGTATCAGGAACTTTCTTTAAAGAACAACAGGAAATGACTAATACAAATATACAGTGAAACCATTTGGTCATTTACACAAAGGAATCTTCCTCCAGCTCTTTAATGGACTAATGCATGCTGAATTGTGATGGGGCTAATTTTCTCAACACCTACTTAAGGAGAAGACTCTGGAGTGCCTGATTTTTCCCTTCTCTTGGGTCTGAAAAAGCAATATATTGCCTACATGAAAGCTTCTGTGACACTTTGATAGATACAGTGAGCTGTAGCCAATGCATAATTGGCCGATGCTAAGAGAAGTGCCTAAATTGCCTCTGAGAATGCAGGCTTTAAACATCAACAAACAGAAAGGAAAAAGGAAAGTATTTGTTTCATCATTTATCTATTCCTTATCTTTTAAAGCTAAAACTAAACCTTTGAATTTGTGGAAATAGGAACACACAATTGGAAGGTCGAAGGGATCTCTTCCTATCAAAATGTGTCAACTTTCTAGAGCATCTGCACTTTGTCAGCCACAAGTATTTTTCTGTCAAAACATATTAAGGCCAGAGGAAATGACACCAATGTCTCACCTGTGTTAGCCATCCAAATATTTCTTGCAACACATGAACTTCATTATCCTCCAAAATAGGAAATTCAAGCAATTTGTCTACTGCAGTTGGCACATGTTTTAACATATCATAAACACACAAGAGTATTTGCACATGTAAATGAATAAATCTGGGTTTGGTTTTGTGTTTTTTTTCAAAGTAAATCAAATATCTTTTAACTGAGGCCACTCTTATTTTATAAGTACTTTCATTCTTATTTACTTGCCAGGTACCAGACATAAAACAGAGCAGAAGATACTTAGAGTATGGTTTGATTTTCATATCTTAATCGTAACATAAAAATGTTACATCATACAGTATCATACAGTATCATATGTGATATAAAGAACTTCAAGTTGAAAGGGAAAAAAAAGTGGGAAGAGAAAAGGTGATTAGGAAAAGGAAGTGATTGTATTTACCTACAAATTTCATTCAGCGTCTTAAACTTACTGAAATTGGATTCAGTTTGTTATTCCATTGAGACTGATTTGCAAACAGAATTATCAGTTCACAATACTAGAACTGATGCATTGAATATGGATTATTTTTTAGGGCTGCAAAATCCACCATTTTTCACACACATACACAACATTTTATAGGAACTGCTACTTTTGAATGTTAAAAGCTTTTATTTGTGAGGTGTTTGGCCCATAAACACTTGTTGTCTTAAACTGCAAGAAAAAGCTACAGAGACTTTTAATAGTTGTGTTTGATTACATCCAAAAATCTCAAAAATATTGGGGTTTACAATTAGGGAAATAGCAATTGCAATATACAGTTCAACCTCAATACCAATGTGATCTCCACCACCCTCTCTGTAATGTGCTCACCATCATAATGTTGGGCATTTTTTCACCAGGAAGCCTATGGATGAAACAGCTCAAGCTCTTTGAGGTTCTCTTGTGCGTTGTTCAGTTTTAATACTGTCTGTTGGGCTGAGCCATGTATACAGACCTCCATACTGTTCTCACAAACTCAACAAGAAGTTCCCTTTTAATAAACTCAAGGAGAAACTTTTAAACCTCCAGCTGATCCACACAACTGTTGACAGCTGTTTACCTAAAACAAAGGCCACTGGACACTTCCTTTTGTGTTAAATTTACTTTCTTTACAACAGTTGTGGTCAGCCACACTCTACATTACTCCCTGAACTTCTTGGGCACTTAACCTCTCCCCATCTCCTCAATGGTCTTTCTCCATTGTAGATTTTTCTTAGGCAGACATAGTGGAAAAAACACACTTTGCCCCAGAACGAAAATGAGGGTAAATGTGGAAAATCAAGTTGAGCAATGAATTTCTCCTTGCTTCATTATGCCTGCTTCATTATTGCTCTAGCCATGGCCACACACACACACAACAAAAGATTCTTGACGTAGTAGAATGAAATACTGACTGATAAATCAAAGAGCAGTAGCATAGTGGGATCACTGTTAAAATACAATCTCTCTCCAATTCCTACTCTCTTAATTTCAAGAAGGGTATGAAAATATAAAAGAAAATTTACAAAAGAGTTAATATTTCCAGTGACTAATTTATCTTTGAGGGCAAATCCTGCACAGTGTTTGGACAGCAAGGCAGGGTGACTGTTGTCTTAAGTCTAACCTATAAACCTCTAATCTTTGATTGCTCCTGCATAAGCCTATTTTCCCTTGAATCCAGAAAAAAAGAGGAAACTATGTTGCCCTGAACTCAAGCAGCTATGAATATATGACTATAACCAAATCAACTAAAATCAATTTGTCGTGTCTTGCCTTAGCTCCATGCAATCAAGAAGCAGGTAACTGCAACTGATTTGCTCAAACAGCTATATTTTCCTGAGGGGTTGCCAAAACATCTCTATTTATCTTTCAAAAGTCTCTGCAGATCAATAAAACCACTTACTAAGTTGATGCCTGCACATATTTTCTCTGAAATTGGCAGAGCACAGAGCCTAAACTAAAACATTCAGCTCTGAAAACCACTCAGTATCTTTATGCAAATATTTATAATGGCTGGGAGTACCGAAGAAACTCTCTGAAAGAAATCTGACATGATGTTGTAGAAGTCAAAGAGGACTTGTCGTTTGTTTGCCAGGGATAGACAGATAAGGATGTCTTGTTAATTTGCAGTAATTTGACATGCTCTGGTACAGAGATTACTGCATACTGATAATATTGATACAATAATACTTATTTGTATAGGCTGAAACTCACAGATAATAGAAATGACCCTTGATTAACGTGAGAAAGTCCTGTTTAGCCACAATATTTGTTTGAAAAGCATGTGGCTACTGGAATCCTAGAGTAATTTAAATTGGAAGAGACCTTTGAAGCCAACTAAGCCAACTCAAGGCAGATGCTCCTTCAAAAATAGGTTCAAGGAGCTGGTCAGTGTCTTGTCAAGTTCTGAATTTCTCCAAGGACTGAGATGCCACAACATCTCCTGGCAATTTGTTTGAAAGGTTATCCACTAATTCAAGTGCATCTAATCAGATTTACTGTCATGGATTGACATGGAATCGTTTCTGGTACTGGGGAAGGGGCTGTAAAGATGGCTTCTGTAATAAGTTGCTCAAAACTCTCCCCAGCAGTAAGTCAGACCCACTTCCAGAGCTCAGTCAATTAGGTGCTTCCACGATCACATTTTAAGAAGCAGCATCTGGAAAAGGAGGCTTCTTCCTGTTCCTTCTTTTGCATTTCCTTCTTTTTTGGCTGGTGGTGGTGTAAGGAGTCGGAAGAGAGAGTGAAAGATGACTATGTGGAGCCCAAGGTCAGTGAGGGAAGAGAGGAGGTGTGCTCGAGCAGAGACTCCCCTGTGTCCTGCAGAGAGGACTGGTGAAGCAGAAATTTGTTTGCACTTTGCAAGAGACCTCATGCCAGGGGCACTGACTATGCCCAGAGGAGGCTGTGTCCCATGTGAGGGACTCCNTTTTGCTTTTATTCTGTTCTGTTTCTTGTAGGTAGTAGAATAAACTTTCCTACTTTCCTCTCTAAGTCGAGTACTGAAGTCTGTTTTGCCTGGAACCATAATTGGCAGTGAGCTCTCCTTGCCCTTGTCTTAATCCACAACGACCTTGCTTATCGTTTTCCTCCGATTTTGCTGGGGCCATCCTAACGAGAGTGGGGGCTGATGGAGGGCACCAAGCAAGATACCGTTGTGATACTTCATTGCTGGCTGGGCAAAACCACAACACTTAGTCTTGTTGGAACTTCTGCCTGTTGACTGCATCACTGTGTACGTTTGAGTTGAGCTCTACATCCACTCATTGAGTGGTTAAAGTGAAAAGTAAGATCCACACTTTCACCTTTTCTTCTTAAGACTGAACAACCCAAACTTCCACCTTTTCCTCTTATATGTTCCAACATTTTGACAGACCTCCACTGGATTTGCTTCAATATGTCTCTTGCTTTGGGGAACCCCAAACCAGATAATATTCCAGTTGCATTAATTTGCAACAGATGTGGAATTTGATTCCTAACCATTTATGGCTACCACTTGGTAGCAAGCAGAGCACTGGAAAAAAGTGGTTGAATTAGTAAAACCTGAGACAAACTGTGACAGTATGTGTCCATTTAAAGCAAAGTTAGGCTTTTTTGCTGCCAGACTGAAGTACGCATTTTCCTTCTGTTAAAGTATCAGAATTACCAGGCATTTGGTCTTCCAGTGCAGATCAAACATTTTTCTGGGAACTCTATATGTGTTTCTTAGGAAAGAGGACTACTCAGATATTGGTAGAGTCTTTTTTCTATGATATAGTTTTCATTTCTGGAACTAAAATCTTTGTTTGCTGTGGGGGCAGAGAAAGCATAAGGAATGCTCTTTTCAACCTTTCTAGATTTAACAGTCAATATGTGATTGCCAGTGATTCCTGAAGTGAGTATTCAACATACTAGATAGTCCTTTCTTAGCCAAAGTTTATCTCTTACCCCAAAAAAATTTCAGTTCTCTTTTCCTGTACTACTACTTCCTTTTCAAGGTTTTGTTGGGTTGGTTTTGTGTGTGTGTGTGTGTGTGTGTGTGTGTGTGTGTGTGTGTGTATAGCAGCTGCTTCCAAACAATCAAACTGATCTTTTAGTTGTACCATTTCTTGTTCTTCTGGTATCTCATTTCAGGCTATCCTCCTCTTGCTAGAAATTGATTACACTGAGGGATTCCAAAGGGGAAAGATCGTTAAGCTGTTATTCAGTTAGTCATCACAATTTGTGGTGTTTTCTTACCCTTATCTTGCATCTGTGATGAGATGCAGTGATAAGTGAATTTGCTAATGGATTTATTGATACTCCGTTCCTGTTATGTTTCCCTAGCATTCTTGGTGTTGGTGAAATGCAAGCTGGGCAATGTTTTTTGTTTTTTTTTTTTTATGATACTGCTATAAATTAGTAATAACTATGAATTTGTGAATTCAGCAACCGTTAAGCTACTGAAACGAGTTACTTTAACCTAGGAATAACTGAAGAAACCATCTGATTCATTTCAATATGAGGAGAAAGGCAAAGAGAGAGGTGGCAGAAAGTCACATAGTTCTTTCTTCGACATCATTATCTACCTGTAAGAGCGAAATTATTCAATGTGCACGTAAGTTTTGACTTTCACAGGTAGTTATTGCATGGGCTGTCACCACAGAGACTTAGCAGACAGCATATTAAGCTAAACAGTAAAAAGGAGGAAGGCTGGGAAAGCACAGAGAAGGCTGACTGGAGTGAGACTTGCCCAAAACACAGTATCTTATCTGCCAGGGCAATACTGAATTAGGTCTCAGGATGTTTACCTTACTGACAGCTTAGGAAAGTGACACTGCAGACAACACACTTGTTAAGCACAATAATCTTTGGTAGCTGCAGGGAAAAGATGCCATGATGAGATTCTCTTGTTGGTACTTTTATTTTTGAATAGCTTAACTACACACAGGGCCTGTGAGTCCTGAAGAAACACTATGGATAGTGCAAACATTGCAAGGCTGACAGTAACTGAAGATTCAGCTCCAAAAAGTAAAAAGATAACATCCACAAAACCTTCATGGAGCCTTTTCTGAGAGATACAGTGATATCACAAAAGCAGGAGAGATCTCTTCATTACCAGTGATTAGTTGCTAACTATTTCTACACAGGCAAGTGACAAATGGAAATGTAATCATGGAGTTCTGCACCACTGCTAAGAAGGCAAACGTTGCTACTTATTAGAATGTCAGTCCTCAGGAAGTCACTACTAGCCTCACATACACTGGGTTTCCTATCCAGAGGGATCTTTTGGTTTTGCGCTTCTCTAAGTATCGAATTTCATAAACAGAAAGGAATACTCTTCCACTGTGTTCCAAGCATGGCTGACTATCTCTTATGAAGTTCACATAAGTCCAGGCAGTTTTACTTGGAAGAAATAACAGTTCTAGGTACTAGAATTGTCAAAAACTCCTATCTGTTCACTGCTATTAACTCATCACCATACGTAGGTCTCTTAAAGAAACCCTACATTGCCTCAGCATCTTGTTCTAACAGTTCTAGCATGAAGAAGCTGCAACAGCTGCATACCACCATTCTCTTCAACCCTGCAATAATAGTGGATTAAGGATATTTTAATGCTATTTAAGGCTAATTTAATGCTTAACTAACACTAAAAAATTGGTCAGAGTTTTAAATTTGCACTGTGGTGCAAATTCACTGTGGTGAATTCAGGTGCTTTTGTATGTTTCTGAGGTATAATAATCACTAGGATGTGTTCATAGCAGGTGTGATTTTTTTCCAAAATTGCTGTCCCTGTGATTAAAAGAAAGAAGTATGTCCAATTCTGCACCAGGGTACAGTACCTGCTGTGACACTCAAACACCATAATCTTAAATGGTAGAGATCAGATTCTTTTTTTTTCTTTCAAAAGGCATTTTGTTAAATGTTATTACTGTTTATAATCTTCTCATATGGCTTTTCCAGTCTTTCCCTCTTTTCCAATATGCAAGAACAAAGCATCATTACCTACCAAACGTTTCCTGCTACAGTACTACAGATATATGCTTGAAACTACTTCTCTGGATGATCCAAGCACACAGTTATCACCTGTCACTAAGGTCTGTCGATCTGTTATATGTGTAAAGCAGAACAGTCACCAAATGAGCACCTACTGAGAACTGTGCTTAGCTTGAGAGTCCAAGGCAGAAAATAAAAATAAATAAAAGAGTTAGGACGTTATTTCTTAAGTTATTTACAACTAATTTAATCCCTCCATGCTGAAGTGTCAACAGCCATTTCAGACTGGCCATATTCCAAAACATAGTAAATGCTGCCATCTAAAGGCATTTGATGGTTGAAAAAAAATACAAACCTGTCGGCTCACACGAATAGAATCGATAATTTCACCTCAGAAGCATCACTATGCACTGCAGGCACAAAAGCAATCCAAGCTGGACAGAAGCAGGGCACAAGCAGACCCACTCAGTATCTCTGCATCCTGCTGCCCAGTGCTGCTGACACTGAGAGGTCTGCAGACCTTCATTATCAACTTTTTTTTTTATCTGAGCAGAAGCTGGTTCTGAAAATAATAAAGCTAGTTCAAGCCATACTGTATCTGAACTCTTTAATTCTCATATTTCATGCGTCTTTATTGATCCCACCAATAGCTTGGATTCTGTGACAATTCAATAGTGTTTAACAAGAGAAATGACAGTAAAAAATGAGTAATGACCTTATTCTTCTGCCTACTCTCGGCCTGAAAACACTAAATCTTTTCTGATTTCCTATAAGAAGCACAACATTTTCAGTTTTCTCCTGCTAATATGTAGCTATTTTGGGAATATTATATTACTGTGGTTCTACTCCTCCAATAACAGATTATATCTTGTAATAAACTGAAACTGATGATACCTTTCACAAAACAAACAAAAATGTGTTAAGCAGATGAACTCTTTATTGAAGAATCTAAATCAGACCTATTTCATTAGTTTTGAGGTTACCTGACCAACTTAAAGTGCACAAAAACCAGTAAAAGTTATATAAATACACATTATTCATACATGGGGTTTTTTCCAAACCAATGAAACAAATACTTCCTCTAACTTTAATAAATGTTATTCCATAAGATATACCACAAAATCCTTCTCAGATTACTGATAATTTCTATGACTTTTGGATGAAATATAATGACAATAATTCTTAAGATTTTCTGGCAGAAATACCTCTTGCATAACATTCTTTGATTTTGGTAACAATTTTCATACACTGAATGATACAGAGAACAAATTACATACAACTTTCAAGCACAGGCACCGGAGGATGATATGTTAAATCCATTTAGGTGCACATGTAAAGACATCTCAATAATTCTTACGTATAAACAAATCCATTCAAAGGCACAAGGAGGAAGATGGTCTCAAACAACATAGAAATTGTGTTCTCTCAGCTACAGAAATTATGGCTGATTATATTCAAGTGTTTTAAGTGAGCTCTTTCACAGAAATGAAGTAAATATTTAATTTTGCTGCAATAGCCAATTTTTTTTTCAAACTAGGCTTTATATCTAAAGAGATATAAGTTGCTCTACAGCCTTGTGTGTTTATAAACCATGTTATAGTTTACAATTGATCTTTTATAGATTTCTTCTGTAAACACAGAAATATGCCAAAAATGACAGAATGACAGGTGTAAAAGTTAACTACTATCTCCAATAGCTGATAAAAAAAGAACTAAATGGTTTGGTTTTCCTCTACTATTTATAACAGAGTTGTTTTAAGAAGCATTTTCAAAATTGAACAATCACAATGCTTGAAGGCTGCCATCATTATTCTAAATTTAGAGTATTATGCTTCTGGATCAAGACATTTTCTCCATCTGAAAATAACTGACTGTTTAATCAAAAATGCTGCAGCCTGGAGTAACCCTATATGTCAACATTATTGTTATCTCTTCCAGCAATGTGACCATAAAACAAAGGGAGAGATATAGAAGAAGCAGTTCGTGATTTATCTGGCTTATTACCATTATTTTCATTAAGCATGGATGTAATATGGCTTTCCTTCTCATGTGTTTTGTCTTCAAAGGCAGTACTGTTACAACGCTTACGATGGTATAAGAAGGGTTTATTTTCAGAAGAGCGCTGCACCAAATGCTTCCTGAAGGCCCTCTGAATAATAAGAGCTGATACTTCCTCTTGTTTTCTTTTAAGAGTACTAGTAATAGGCTTATAAGAAACTTTAGATGGATTGGCAGCCATAAATTTTTCTTCCATGTGTAATTCAAGACCATCAAAACCTCCAGATTCACCCAAGACCCTTTTAGTGAAAGCAAGCAAAATATCCAAGCAGTGGATCTTATCTCCACTAACTATGGGAATGTCCATGGATATGAGCTGAATTTTATTAGGCTTTGGAAGGCGTAAGGGTTCTGCCAGAGCATCTGCAAAGTCAGAAAGAGCAGAATATTCAATAAACTGTGTCGCCTGAGGATCAAATTTGCCCCATGTCTCATAAAACATATCAAAGTCATCCTCACAAAGAGGATCTGTGCTTTCTTCAGTAGCAACACTGAAGTTCTCTAAAATGACAGCTATGTACATATTTACAACAATGAGAAATGATATAATAACATAGCTTACAAAATACAAAATACCAACCTCCTTATTTGTGCAATTTTTTTTCTGATCATCTGTTAAATTCAAATTCGGAGCACATGAACCAGATCCTTTCAGCAGAGGGGCCAAAAGACCATCCCAGCCAGCTGATGTTGTAATTTGGAAGAGACAGAGCATGCTACTATCAAAGGTTTGAAAGTTGAAAAGGTTATCAATCCCACCTTCCCAGCCAAGACAGGCAAAGTTTGTCATGCCCACAATGGCATAAATGAACATGACCAGAAATAGCAAAAGACCAATGTTGAACAGAGCAGGCAGAGACATCAGCAATGCAAAAAGCAGAGTTCGAATTCCTCTAGCTTTTCGAATTAACCTCAGGATTCGGCCAATTCGGGTCAACCGAAAAACTCTCAAAAGTGTGGGAGAGAATGAAGTTTGAAAGGCTTCAGAGAGTCCAATACCTTTGAAATTGAAAAGAAAACAAAATGCTGTCAAGTCATAACAGTGACATTTCCTAGTTATGTCCATTTTGTTATGTTCTATGCTTTAGGTGTTGAAAGTAACACTGATCATATGATGTCACTTTCAAGGAAAATATTATCATCAATACGGCAACTGCTCACAAAAGAGCTTAGGAAAAGAAAGACAAATTTTAACAACTTTGGATTTTAAAGAGATATTGATTGTGTATAGTGTTGAGAAACTGTATTCTCCATGATTTTTTAAATTCAGGGCATGAAATGACATACTGCTCAAGTACTTTACTTAAAAAACTCTTTAAAATCCATTCAGCTCCTGGCTGGAAGAGGTGGAGTTTGTCTCCTAGCTGCTATCTGATTGCTGCTCCTTCTACAGGCCTAAGTTACGTGCTAATTGGGAGACTTTCTTTACTGCTTCATTCTTCAAATAAACTTTACAAGAAACTAGAGCTATATATGACCCTTGCAGGAAGAATCAATTAACATGTAATCTTATTTAAAGAGCAATGCAAAAGCAAGCCAGTTTTAATAAGACCTCACAGAATGAATGATGATGGCCCAGACTCAGAACAGTGCTAAGCAATTAAATTTTCGTGAGTTTTCTAAATCAGCCCTCAGAATCTGTCTTCTTAAAAGGAAGACTTTGAAAATGCAACAAATCTTCCCAATTTTTTTATACAAATGTATTTTTAAGCTGAATTTACTTTTACTGTGAAAACAACCGCTAACATGATCACACATAAATCAAAAGCATAAAAACATTAAGGCAACAGTTTAAATAATATAGAAAAGATATTACTGCATTAAATTCTTAATCCGTTTTTCACTTAATAAAACTCATACTTAAAAAAAAAAACTACAAAAATGCTGAAAACTATCCCTTTACCTGTTAGTACTCTTCAAAAACAAAGGGAAAATAAAAATATCCTTTTTAAAAAAAATCCTTTTAGAAAGAATCACTGAGCATATGGTTTGAAAAAGTATAATGGATCTGGAATTTGTTTATCAGATATATGTAAGTGGTTGCTTCATACTGAAACTTGGCTTAGTATTTGCAAGATACGTTACCTGATCTAATAATTATTGGTACTTACTAACTAGTGAAAGGACCACAACAGCTAAATCGAATATGTTCCATCCACTGGTGAAGAAGTAATGCCTTAAGGCTAGCATTTTTATGATACATTCCATGGTAAATACAGCCACAAAAAAATAGTTAATGTTATTAAGAACATCTTTGATGCTTTTCTGGTTATTTTCTGCCATCATAACGACCATGTTGAGGCAGATGAAAATCACCACAGTAATGTCAAATGCTTTATGCGATACTATGTCAAACAATAATCCTTGGAATGCATTCTGTGGAGAGAACACAAAGGACTGCTTAGTGCTACTTCTAGGACTCAGGCTTCCTTCAAATATTAATCAGCAATTTGTGCTTAGGAAGAGAATTGAAGACAATATGAATTTAACAATAAGCTACTAGAAGCTTGTTTAGATTATTTTTTTAGAGCTTCAAAGAAAACACTCAGTACTTGGCGAAGTATTTTCAGCGATCACAGAAAAACATTTCCTTACCAGAAAGTCATGCAGTAAGAACACATTCAGACTATGTTGTGATTGCTCTTTTAATAGAAAAACTTACTGAAGCAGACACTCTAGGATAAGCAATTCTAATTAAAATGTCATAAGCAAGAAAGACTTAGGATACTTAGTATGTGAAGCCAGGCCTCGAATTAAAACTTCAAAAAACATAATAAGCATAAGCATAAGATTATTTAAAAGTAAACAGCAGCCACAGGGCATGTACTACTGTAGTGGTTTTGCCTGGGCCAGGTTTTGGTAGTGAGGGACTACAGGAGTGGCATATTTAAACAAAGAGCTGCCAGAAGCTTCCCTTGTACCTGATGAGGCTAATGCCAGTCAATTCAAAGATGGACCCCACAGCTGACCCAGGCCTGGCCAATTGGATTGGAGGTAACACCTCTGTGATTAATGTGAGAAGGGGAAGAAGTTTCTGTGCAGTTGTTAAACTGCAGCAGCAACAGAAGGGAGTGAGAATGTGATGTCTTCGCAGATACCAAGGTCAGTGGAGAAGGAGGTGCTCGGGCACTGGAAGAAAGGCTCCCCATGTGACTTGTGGTGCAGCCCATGGTGCACCTTAAGTAATCAAGACAATGTTCTGAACATCAGATGCATAATATGAACCTTTATAAATAGGCTGCACATTGGAATACACTGTAAATTTCTTTAATCAGTATCCACAAGGAAAGACTTTAGATGGAATTAAGAAAAAGACAGTAAAATGTAAATAGTATATTGAAAGAAGAAGACAATGGGCCCTAATGTGAGGTTTACTTCCAGATGCCTGGCTACAGAAGTTAAATATGGTCATCATCTTTATATCCTGTATCATATTATACTTAAGTCAGTCTCACCGATGGTTTTGGGATGGGTCTTTGAGGTTTCTTGGATCCAAGTTTTTTTAGGGCATTATAGTACTTCTTCTGTTCCTCAGTCAAAAATAGATCTTTTCCACCTAAGTAAAAGGAAAGAATACTGTTGTTCAATTGAAGTTTAAGCAGTCAACTTAATAAACACCAGAAAGTTCATGCATAAAACATATAAGTTACAGCTGTTGTGAGTGGGATGTAAGAGGATACAGAGACAAAATATGTCTTCGCCATTTCTCTTTTTCCCATTATTCTCTGAAAAGATGTACTGCAAAAAGTTGATCAGGGTTTGATCATGAACCCTAGCATGGGCAGTGTTCCCAAGCCGGTTTCCTCAATTGTGAAGGCCTTTTTGAAGTTTTATAAATCTATTTCATCTTTTAAAAATTACCTAAGTCTCATTGACAAGTAAAATGCCACCCATTTATATTTTTAGGAAGGTCAGAAACAGAAGCATATTGCTGGGCTAGCAAGTAAATGGAGGATTAAGCACTTTGGGACCAAATTCTACAAGGGTCTCCTGAATTTCTAGTACTCATCTTATCATCATCTACATCACCTGTATAATTTAGCAATCCCTTTCAACCAAGTATTCAGGAGAAGCCACTCATCATAAAAGCACCAAGTGATGAGTATTTTGTAAAACAAACATGTAACAATGTTCAGTATTGAATCTGCACCTTGAGTTACTCCCTGAGACCTCTGAGGACAGGAGTTTTTAAATGTAGCTAGTTTTAGAAGTTCTAACAAGATCCTTTTAAGTTTCTTTACCAGGAAAACAGTAGTTACTTCTTCCATGAGCAGCAGTTTCCTGATTACCCTTATCTCATTTGTTAGTTGTTTACTCTCAGCAAAAATGGTTATTCCATTCTCCTAAGTAAATCTCCAAAGCAAAAGAAAAGAATTCCACTCTCCTGTAGCAAAGTCTATTAAACTTTTTCTTTTGGCTTCTCTTTTCTAAACTTATATGCTCCTTCCTCTTTGACCTCCTACTTAGAACAAATTAAGGACTTGGTGTGGAAATTGAATTTACAGGTAAATTACTAAAACCTTGGAGAGAAAGGAGACTTCTATTTTCAAAACCTGATATCTAAATATTATTTTAAATTTCTCCAGTCAAATGGTTATCTGAAAATATTAGAAATCTAGATGTCAAACTAGCATTCATTTAATCAAATTGGGATTACAGGAGACCCTAAATTAGGTCATGTAGTACTTATCTTTTTCCTTTGTTGGTTAAAATTGCTGATAACCACGCCAATGAAGAGATTCAACATGAAGAAAGATCCAAATATAATGAAAATAACAAAATACATATACATGGATAAGAATGCTTCAAACTTTGGCTGTTCATCTATCTGTTATTAAAAAAAAAACAAAACAAAACAAAATAAACCCCCCCCCCCAGAAAAATAATATTAGTAAAAATCAAGTAATTGCAGCTTTATCATTTCCAATTTATACTAGCAAAGCTTTTTATTGTCAGGAGACAGAAATTATTTCTACGTATTTAAACCTTTATTTAGATGTATGAGTAGAACAACTGTCTTGTTCTGTCTTGTTACTGTTTGGAAAGATAATTACAAAGAAAGATACATAGCCAAACCTATCTCTAGAAAATTCTTAGGTAACAAAGAAACAGTTTCAATCAGAAGTGAGGCTGTGAATACCTAAATTAGAAGAACTGTTCAGACTAAACATAACAGTTATCC
The DNA here is from genome assembly GCA_013401255.1 of Urocolius indicus. Classification (NCBI taxonomy): domain Eukaryota; kingdom Metazoa; phylum Chordata; class Aves; order Coliiformes; family Coliidae; genus Urocolius; species Urocolius indicus. The sequence goes on from WBNH01009054.1 coordinate 162,381, forward strand.
ACCATCCCCTTGAATGCTATCCCAGACAAGAAGCATCTTTTAAAAACCAATTCACTACGATCAGACCTACAAGAAGTGATGAAGCAGCCATTTCACTACGTTCAAGAGCACAGTGCTTGAATGAATAAGGAAAATGCAAATTAAATTAAACTTAGAAAAGTTTAAATGTACTGCACTAATGAGAGAGTGAGAAAGAGCACCTGGAAACGGGAAAGAAATAGTAATGATGTCAAACATATGGAAGAAAACTGCCAAAACAGCTGCTAAAGATGCACGCTGGTTTAATGCTACTATACACATTTAAAAAAGAAGGGCATTTGCTTCAGAGACACAGTTCCTTCAAAATCTTCTGAACTCTGTTCCCAAAATAGACTTGTCCAAAACATACAACATATTGCCCTTTGCATTCTTGATATAGTAGGTTTTTGTTTAGTGTCACTCCCATTTGATTAGTTTTCTTTTATGTAAGTTCCCGATATTTGGTGCTCCAAGGATCATTGTTTCACTATGTAGTTTGACACATTCATCATACTTGTATTTCTGACTTGATATTGCAAAGACAGCTGAAAAATGAATTGTATGGATTGGAAAGGAAAGAAGGAATGAGAAAAGAACTAAAATTTCATTTTAGTGACGTACCTTACGTGAATCCACTGCTGCATACATAATATCCATCCAACCTTTAAAAGTTGCCTGGAAAAAAAAAAAACACATTAAGAAGGTTATTATCACTAAAAACAATATAAAATATTAGGTAGAGCTTATCTGAATGTGTTAAGAGTTGTGGAAAAGCAAGCAGTGCGCTATAAGTCTGCACTATACGTCTAAAAGTCTGCTTGGAAGTATGATTCGCTGGAGTTTAGTGAAGAGAATGAAAATATCTTTCTTGGAAACAAATTACCATGGCTCCTGTGAAATATGGCTTAATGCTTACTTTTGTTAAATTGAAATCTTTGTAAATTCTCTGCTTTTTGAAAAAGGTTCAGCTTAACTAGCAAACATATCATAGAAAAACCAATTTCTAAGAAAGGAGCAGACAATTCCTTCCTGCGATTTTTAGCACACTGCAGAATCATTGAGTGCTTTGGAGGATACAGGGCAAAGAACTTCATCTAGGAAAGATACAAGGGTAGCAGCCACTTTTAAAAATGCCTTTCTCTCCTTAGTTGTGGTATTATGGAGATCAAAAATTGGTACCCCAATACTTCATAATATACAGTAAAAGAAAATACAGGAATATAAATAAACTGCATCATGTTTTTTCTTTCTCATCCACTCTGAATCAACTTTTACAGATGAAAATGAGAATAACTTTAAATCCAGTAACATGCAGACTATTTCAGGGTTAGTATATTAATCAAAATTTAAACAATATTGAAAAGCCATGAAACTGAGGGCTTGATTTTAACACAAAGTTGCATATGATAAAGTGTTCTTTAGGAAGAACTGAGCAGCTTACAGATAAGAAAAATATTTATGAAAGCTAAAAGAAGTTCAACATTTCAGTGAGATTAACCAAAGTACAGCGGTGTCCAATGGTTGGGCTGATCAACACTTTTCCTGGAAGAAAAGGAAAATGAGCATATCTTTATGGAACTTACCACTTGGAGAAGAGCCAAGTATCCCATCCCAACATTATCAAAGTTTACATCATTATTTGTCCACTTTCCATTATAGGCATCACAATCAGTTTTGTTATTAATTAGATTGATATTTTCATCCTGGAGTATGCATTTAAAAAATTTTTTTCCAAATAATTTTACTCCTGCAATGTTAAATAGGAGCCAGAAGACAACACAGACGAGCAAAACGTTCAAGATTGAGGGGATAGCTCCCAAGAGCGCATTCACAACAACCTTAAACAAAGTAAGGAAAGAAAAAAAATTAGTTCTTCACATTCAAAAGAATGTCTTCCTAGAAAACCATTTACAGAATCATAGAATCAATTCAGCAGGAGAGACCTTTAAGATCATCGAGTCTAGCCTTTGTTCCAGCCCTATCAACCACTAGACCATTTCCCTAAGTGCAACATCCACCCCTCTCTTAAACACCTCCAGGGGACAGTGACTCCAGCACCTCCCTGGGCAGCTGTTCCAATGTCTGACAACTCTTTCAGTAAAGAAATTCTTCCTCATATCCAGCCTGAACCTCCCCTGGCACAAGACCATTTCCTCAAGAAAAATCTTGTTTAGTTTGTTCTTAAATTGCATGAAAACTGGAAACACAGAAAAATATTCCAGTGTTCACATTGTTACACGTAATAATTCCTTGTGGTAGGATATCACAATTAAATCTCTTTATTTAATTTTTATTTATAAATTTCAGTGAAAGTTACATATTGTTTCAAAGTAACAGCCATAAGATGCAAGTAGGCAGTCTGAACCATCTTAATGCCATGAAGTCTCAGAACAGATTCAAGTTGTAACTTTCACAAAGACTTCAAATGCAGCTATGACAAACTGTGCACACATTCCTTCAATAACCTTACCTTTATCCCTTCAAATCTTGACAAAGCTCGTAGAGGCCTCAATGCTCTAAGAGTCCTGAGAGATTTCAAGGCACTCTCAGTGGAACAAGGTGATGATGTGGCTTTGGAAACATCGTTTAGTCCCCAGGAAACAAATGACAGCTGTGTTCATTGAATTGAAACCAAAATTATTAAGTGGAATGCAATAATGTATTTCATTTGTGTGAGCAGACAATCATAGCCTGAAACTACAGTATGGTTGACAAGTAAGTCAAATGAAGAAAATACACATTCAAAGTTATAACCATTTAATTTTACTTCATTTTTTCTTAATATATTAAAATAATTTATGTTTCCATTCTAATTTGAAACATTTTTCTTTTTTTCTTATTTTTTGAACCAGTTCATATCATTTTTTTTGAAGACCAGTATAAAAACGAAATTGCTAACTACAGTAATTTTATACACTACAGGATCAGAAAGGATTATTCAAATGAAAGATTCCTATTTTCTGCATAGGTCTTCTCAGAAATGCAAGCAGTAATTCTTTATCATCAATTTAGATAGTGATGTGGAAACAAAAAATCTTTTAAAAAACAGATGCAGTCTTCATTTTAAATTGTTGTATGTGAGGAAATGAATTGAAAACCTTATAATATCATTTTCATAATTACGGAATTTTTTCACTGTTCATGATTTGCCTCTTCCTTCTTATTTCAATTTATTTTCTCATTGTCCAGCCCTTGGATGTTTTAGAACTGTAATTGCAAAAGTCGGGCTATATATTCTTGATAAATAGTCATTATACTAGATTTTTCTGTGGACATTTACCAGTACTTCACAACTTTCAATGATAATTATTCAGAGGCTACCCAGAAGTCAGCTCTTCAGATGTCCTTATGTTAAAATATTTAAATTTAGTACTTACCCACTGTATTGCTGACAAGCAAATGTATTTTATTTTTACATAGCAAGACTATATTGTTTGTCTGAATTCAGGATAAACACGTAAATATTGAACACTGTCCATCTTTCATCTCACTATTGAAGATTTCAGCCTATCTCTTTATAAATATATGAAGGATTATTCATATTTCTTCAGTAGCAAAACAAAACATAACTTCCTAAATCTTTAACTCTCTGATAAATGATTTTTCCAATACTTTTTAACCCTCTTTACCATTGACATTTCTTCTTCAAGGAAGCAACTCTACTTTTATCTGTTTATAAATGCCAGAGCTGCCATCAGTGTCACATCTTTCTATTGTCTTAATGAATTTATTTCAGGTGTTTTTCTGATCAGTAACTGAATTCTCTCGTCACTCAAAAAATATGTTTATGTTCAACACAGTCCTCGATGACAGCAACACCTAATATACTTTTCTTAAGCAATTTTTGATTATTACTTACAATTTCCTTTTAAAGTTGTCCTAAAGTCCTTTTTGATTGCAGTTTTTTTTCAGCTTTTTGAAACTATCTTTTACCCTTATGTTTTATAATCAGATTTCACATGTAGGTCTTTATATAAAAAATATCCAAATTCAAAACTTAAGACAAGTTGATCATAATACTTACACATACAATGATGAAGTCAAGCCAACACCAGGCATTTGTGAAATAACTGTGCAAACCATAAGCTACCCATTTCAGAAGCATCTCCATAAGAAAGATATAGGTAAATATTTTATCAGCACGCTCTAGGATTATTTTCACTGTTTTTCTCTCCTGCAGGTGAATATCTTCAAATGCCTGGAATTTCAGAAATCAATTTTAAAATGGTTCTATGGCAAGGGAGATGGATCAAGATGATCTTTAAGGTCTCTTCTAACACAAACTATTCTACAATTCTATGAAACATTACATAAACCTACCAGTTTACAGCCATCTTCACTGTCAGATTCTAATAATTTTAATGTTTGGATGATTTAAAATCTAAATTGTAATGAGAAGTTATTCTGCTTTACAATTTTCAAAGTACTTTTATTTTTTTAAGCTTTCCTAAATAATTTCAGACCCTTGTTTAGCCTCCTAATTAAGCACACAAGTAAGTGAAGAAATATGTTCCACGAAGATTTATTTTCCATGAAGAACTATGAGGAAGACTACGGTTCCATAGATTTAAATATCTTATCCAAGTGGGAGAGAGCTTCTCAAATTCTAAGGAACATGTTTATTATAATCTGGACTCTCCCTGGAGAAAGGAACATGAGACTAAAAGAAATAAATAAAACATAATAATAGGTTTATTTTCTGTTACTGAAAGCCATCAATTTGAAATTTGAGAAATTAAATCAAATGTACCAGTGCTGCGCTGCTCAATATAATAATAAAAATTATAAAATTTTCAAACCAGCTGTGTTTAACAATTCTGTAGCAGGTTTTTCTAAATTTCCACCAAGTTCTGCCTGGAAACTTAGTGGTATCCACTACACAACATGTGAAGCGTTCAACACAACCTGAAAAGAGAAAAAACGGCATATTGGTTACATGGATAATGTAGAGACATAGAATCTAAAAAAGTGTAAAATGTCTTAAAATGAACTTTTACAGACTATACAAAGAGTGTCCTGTTTCATCTATAGGGTGATACTGTGGCTGAAATTATCTAAAGCTAAATAAAACAGAGTTTGTAGGTCAAAATAATATATTTTAATAGCTCAACACAAATACCTTTGAATATTGCTTCATTGAGTGTTACCTTTTGTAGTGGTTTTGCCTGGGCCAGGTTTTTGGTAGTGTGGGGAGCTACAGGGGTGGCTTCTTTAAACAAAGAGCTGTCAGATGCTTCCCCTGTAGCTGACAGGGCTAATGTCAGTCAATTCATAGATGGACCCCACAGCTGATCCAGGCCTGGCCAATTAGTGAGTGAGGTAACACCTCTGTGAATAACATATTTCAGAAGGGGAAGAAGGTGCTGTGCAGTTGTTAAACTGCAGCAGCAACAGAGGGGAGTGGGAATGTGAAAACATCTCTGCAGACATCAAGGTCAATGGAGAAGGAGGGGAAGGAGGGTGCTTAGGCCCTGAAAGAAAGACTTCCTTGTGACCTGTGGTGCAGCCCATGGTGAGGCAGCTGTGCCCCTGTAGCCCACAGAGGCCACTGGGAAGCAGAGATCCATTCGCAGCCCATGGAGGGCCTCATGCCAGAGCAGGTGGATGCCTGAAGGAGGCTGTGACTCAGTGGGAAGCCTAACTTGGAACAAGTCCCTGGCAGGGCTTGGGAGCCTGTGGGGAGAGACGAGCCCACACCAGAGCAGGTTTGCTGTCAGGACTTGTGATCCTGTGAGGGACCCAGGCTGGAGCAGCCTGTCCCTGAAGGACTGTTCTCCCGGTGGATGATCCATGCTGCGGCAGGGTGTGTGGAGCTGCCCCGTGGGAGGGCCCATGCCGGAGCAGTTTTTGAGGAATTGTAGCCCATGGGAAGGACCCAGGCTGGAGCAGTTTGTGAGGGACTGTCTCCCGTGGGGATGGACTCCACAGTGCAGCAGTGGGAAGTGTGAGGAGACCTCTCACTGAGAAGAAGCAGCAGCAAAGTCCATCTGTAATGAACTGACTGCAACCCCGATCTCCCATCCACTGCGCCGCTGGGTAGAAGGAAGGGGAGTCCCGGGAAGGAGGGTGAGGTGGGGTGAGGTGTTTTAAGATTCAGCTTTATTTCTCATCTCATTGTTCTGATTGTTCATTAATAAATCAAACCTTTTTCTCCCCAAGTCTGTTTTGGCCATGAGTCTAATTGCTGTGTGATCTGCCTGTCCTTATCTCAACTCACAAACTGTTAATTATATTTCTCTCTCTCTCCTGTCCAGTTTAGGAGCGGGAGTGATATTAAGACTTGGTGGGCACCTGGCAAAACCACCACACCTTTACACATAAAAGATTCTTACTTTCTCCAAAACAGTCCTTAGGTAGATATGATTTTTTAGGTTGGGGAAAGATCTCCAGAAGAGTAACTGGATCTACAGTGCTGGCTTCAGAACAGCTAACAACATCACATTTCTGCAAAGCAGAAGGGAAGAGAAGAGATTTTATTTGCTTCTCCTTAATGTTACCACTTTTAAAACAAAAGAAACTTACCACCCACATCTCCCCCCAGCAAAAAAATCTGCAGCATATAAATTATCTTACTCTTGCTGAACTACCAAACTAAAGTTACAAATAACAGGACAGAGAAAACTATTCCATACTCATTTTCAGAGGTAACAACCATGGCTCAAAAGTCTTGAAGATGGGAAAGCCTATCTGTAAATAAATGTATGTAGGGTATCTACATCTTAGAGAATTATTAGTAGGTAACCTACATACCTATAAAACTGAAGGAAAAAGGCTGTGGATATGGTCTTCCTAGACTTTAGTAAGGCCTTTGATACAGTCTCCCACAGCATCCTTCTGGAGAAACTGGCTGCTCATGGCTTAGCTGAACCTACTCTGGGATGATGGAAAACTATCAGGATGGCCAGGCCCAGAGAGTGGTGGGGAATGGAATTAAATCCCATTGGCAACCAGTCACGAGTTGTGTTCCCTAGTGCTCAGAGTTGGGTTTAACATCTTTATCACTCACCTTCTATAGGCAAAAATACTTGTACAGGAATAAGAATCTCAGAGGATGACCGAATGATTCTGAACTACGATGCATTAACAGAATCACAGAATCTTAAGGGTTAGAAGTGACCTCAAAAGTTTATCTAGTCCAACCCCATTGATGCAGACAGATTTTCAAACCAGCATTTGCATCCTTTCTAAGCACTACCATCAGATTTAATAAAATTAACAGTGCTGTTACAAACTATTTCATTAAGATATCCCTGTCAAATAAATTAATCAGGTAAAATTCCATATTTTTTAGAACTATAATACATCATTTGAGAGAAGAAAAAAGGGGAAAAAATAAGGAATAAAAGTAATCAAGAAAGCAAAATGGGTAAAAATATGAAGCGCAAAAGTGGGAAACATTCAAGTAATATAGACATGTAGCAAAGGACACTGTTAAACACAGTGAGGAGACAAAGTAATTTCAGATACCATGGGGTGCCCAAGACACACACATGGCATAGTTAAATACTGCACAGCATCTACAAGAACTGTCAGGCACCTTTCATGGAGGTGCATTTGGAAGCTGTATGACATAATAATGCACTTGATATCTATGAGGTGCATATTGTGTGGATCTCGAGATTCAGATATCTAAATGGAGTAATCCTATTGTGTCTGATACCTAGTGTTATCTCAGGTGTGGCCTTCAGATGTCAAACAGTTCTTATAGCTCCTGTCAGTCCCATGTGGATGTGACAGACACCTGAAGTATCTCAAATATTCCTAAATGCCTACATAGAGGCAAATTAATTCCACTTCTCAGTTCCTCAGCTCAAGAGAGTCAGGGAACTTCTAGGGAGAGGCCAGCACAGGGCCACTAAGATGATCAGGGGACTGGAGCATCTTCCTTATGAGGAAAGGCTGTGGGAACTGGGGCTGTTTAGTCTGGAGAAGAGGAGACTGAGGGGGGGTCTCATTAATATTTACAAATACCTAAAGGGTGGGTGTCAGGAGATTGGGGCATCACTTTTTTCTGTTGTATCCAGTGACAGGACAAGGGGTAATGGGATGAAGCTGTAACACAAAAAAGTTCCATTTAAACATAAGGAAAAACTATTCCACTATAAGGGTAAGAGAACGCTGGCACAGTCTGCCCAGGGAGGGTGTGGAGTCTGCTTCTCTGGAGGTTTTCAAAACCCTCCTGGACACCTTCCTATGCGATCTGATCGAGGTGGACCTGCTTTAGCAGGGGGGGCTAGACTTGATGATCTCTAAAGGTCCCTTCCAACCCTACCATTCTGTGATTTTGTGATTCTGTTACTGACCATGATGGCAGTACGAATGCCCCATTCACAAACAGAAAGACTTGAGCTTAATCCTGTCCAACATGACAAAAGGGGAGTTGAAAATATTGTAAAAGTGAATAGAGGATTTTTAAAAAAAAAGAAAGAAATTATTTAAGATGAAGTTTTTATTTGTATTCCCTTTGAATTCCATGCAACTGAGAAGCAACATATAAGCAACACAAAAGGCCTGCCTTCTAAACATTCCAGGTGCCATCTGTAGGCAAAGGAGACAAAAAGAAAGATTGTCTGTCTTGATCAAACTTCATTTAGCAATTGACAGCAGTAAATGGAAACAAACCAGAAAGTGTCTGAATTACAGCTATCAAGAAGGAGAATGACAAAAGTGTATATTCAACCTCTTACACAATAACTAAGACTACTTGGTAGCTCTTGCATTTTGAAGCTACTAAAAGAACAAAGTAAAATGGCAGAAATTACAGAAAGGATACCATTTCCTGTTGAGTCTTGGAGATTACATTTACAAATGCAAGTTACAATTATTTTTCAAATAGTAATACTCCTTACCTGTTTTCTGTATTCTATTTCTGTGTATACTCTGTGTTCATCATCTCCTTCATCACTGTCAGTCTCTGCTACTGCAATGGGAACACAGGTATCTTGACTGCTTAAAAATTCTTCATATTTTCTCGTTATTGAGGAACTGTCTTCAGTATTGTAACATCCACTGTCAAAGCAATTGCTGTCCGCATCCTTTTTGGCATCTGTCATTGCATAGCTATTTTCGTCTAAGTCTTTGGCAGAAATTTTCCCTGTGAGATCTTGTTTCATTATTTTGCCACAACGATCTAAAGCTCTGACTTTCACAGACTGCAGGCCCTTGTGAATCCGTGCAATAGCAATCTGACATTTACTCATTTGTCCACTTTCCTCTTGTCCCATTGAGGAATCAGTGCTGAATGAACTCAGCAGCAAGGCAATGAATAGGTTGAGCACCTTAAAATAGTTAAAATAAGTTGGAAACATTACTGCTAACAGATAAGATCTTTCAGAAAACCCTTCGATTAAAATAAATCTCAATCTCACTTTCACCAACATCAGAATAAGTTGGTAAGCACTAAAAGCACGGAACAGTTTGATTTGACACTAACCACAAAAAAAAAAAAGACAGAATCAGACACCAAATTATCAAAAGCACTGCATTTCTATACTCTGGATAGAAGGAATAGTTTTGTGTATTTTGCTTAACAGCTACCTTGTGTGAAAAGAGAAAGGTAGGAGGAAAGGAAAAAACTACAGAAGAAAAATATATATTAAGTAACATCCAGAACAGGTAATGGTGTGACTACTTTTCAAATGATAAGGTTTGCCTTGGAAAAAAAACAGTGCTAGTGTAATTGGATGGATTACATAGGGACTGAAGTACAGCTTGAAACTCACCACCAGGTTTCCTATCACCAAGACGAGCAAGAAAATTGGAAGGCATCGCTCTTTTCCAGCCACTTCCATACATTCCCACATGGTTTCAATCCATTCTCCACATAATATTCGGAATATAATCAGGAATGAATGGCAAAAATCCTTCATATGCCAGCGTAAATTCCCATCAGTGTTTATTTTACAGTAATTATTCTTATAATAATGGCCCAAAACCTGCTTTCCTACTACAGCAAAAATAAATACAGTGAGAATCAAAACCAGAGTGAGGTTACCCAGAGCACCAACTGAATTTAGAATTATTTTCATAAGAGTATTTAAGGCTGGCCAGGACTTTGCCAATTTGAAGATCCTGAGCTGTAAGTAAAACAAAAGAGAACAATGTAAGTGGTGAACACCGAGCTGATAGCACAGCACACATAAAAATCAACCCCTGCACTTACCATGCTGCCTTTACTTCAGTAATACCATCGTAATTTTTCCCCCAAAGAAGAGTTTTTAATTATTCTGATCCAAAAGCACTGTGCTTAAGCTCAGATGGTTAAAGTTACTGAGAACTCCCACAGGAAGCTTTCAAAATGTTTGTGATAAGTTAGGTATGAGCATGTGTCTATTAGTATTAACAGCAATTAGAATAGTAATAATAATCAAGTGGCTTATAGATACTTAGGTGAGGCTAATGATAGGACTTCATTTTGGACTAAGTCAAATGTAATCAGACTAAAATTGGAAAATAGATTTTTTTCTACTTCTCACACAACAGAGTTAGCATAAGATCTGAAAAAAGAGATGAGATCCATTCCATGCACCCTCATGAGTAAAAAGGACATTTTTAGTGAAATTAGCATTCAGAGCTGTTAAAATCTCTCAGTTGTGATACACAAGATGAAAGAGAACTCAAATGAATTTCTGGATGCAGTGACTCTGAAAAGCTATGAAGAATGTTAGAAGTAATTAGCAAATTAAGCATTCTAAATACACAAGAAGGACATAAGGAAAAAAAGTAACATTATGCATAGACATTCTCAGAGCTTTTTCTAAACCTCAACAAAAGCTATGTTATTTTCCAAATCTCACCTTAAAAGGAAAAGCTGTGAAGGAACCTTTTCTATACTTAAGTTCATGAAAACAAACGGGTAATATTTTTTTCCTAACTGCCATTGTACAAACCTAACAAAGAACCAGTGAACTCTGCTAAGCCAAATCTCCAAGGCCTGCACTGTAAGAATTTGTAGGATCCAGTATACACAGTATCATAAATATATAGGACATATTCTTCAATATTCATTTAACATTCACTCGTATTAAACATTTGTGTTGGCTTACCATTTATTAACAAGGAGAACTGATTTAACAGACTCATCAATAAAATAATTGAAGGGTGTTGCACTGTAATCTTTCATAAAACCATACTATACACATACTTTTAAAAAAGAATAAAGGAATAATTACCAGCCTGAAAAATGACAAATTTTCCTCAAAGCTTATTAGGCCAATCATAACAACTATGCTATCAAAAATATTCCATTTTTGCTGAAAATAGTGGTAAGGATCTAGAGCGATGATTTTCAAGATCATTTCTGCTGCAAAAATCAAGGTGAAGACCTGGAAAGAAGAAATTCAGCAAAAAGTCATTGAAAACGTATGTTTCTTTATGAGACTGCCCCAGTATAAACACAGGCTTATAACTACACATTTACTCTAACATGGAGTTACTTACCTTATCACTTGTGCTAATCATTTTTCGGTAACTGTGGTCCATGCCAGGGTGCTCCAGAGCCATGAATAAGGTATTTATGACAATGCAAACCATGATTAAGAGATCAACGAATGGATCCAAAATTATCAATTTCACCTTCTCTTTAAATGCTCTCCAGGATGAACAACAGTTCCAAATTAGATACTTTTGAGCAAAACGTTTCCATAGTAAAGGGCATTTCAGTTTTGACTCTTGCATTTCTAAATGACAAAGAGGGAAAGTGACATACAAATAATCTTATGTAGATTATCATAGTATGAAGAAAAAGTCAGTCATGGAAAAGATTGCAAAGAAAAATCAATCTCATGTGAGCAGAATGGCACAATTGAAAAAAATTGTTTCACCCATACACATAACCTGCATAACCTGTTCCTCTGTCTGACTGTACTCAAGGTTCTCCTTCTCCTTGCACACAGTCAGAAGCTCTCTTTCAATTTCTGCCTGTTGTCTCACAGAATGTCAGAGGTTGGAAGGGATCTCTAAAGATCATCCAGCAGGGCCACCTAGATCAGGTCACACAGGAACACATCCAGGCAGGTTTAAAAACTTCCAGAGAAGGAAACTCCACATCCTCCCTGGGCATCCTGGGCCAGGGCTCCCTCACCCTCACAGTTGCATCTTCCCATTGTGCACCACTGAAGAGACTGTCTCCATCTTCTTGATAATGTCTTCCTACATACTGGAAGGTTGATACTAACTTCCTCTCAAAACATTCTTTCCAGGCTGAACCACTGAACAAGTACTCTGGCCCCAGATATGGTGGCCCTCCATGTCTTTCTTGTACTCAGGGTACTGGGGTACAAACTGGGCAGAGTATGTGGTCCAGACAGTGCTTAATAAAGGGCGATAATTACTTTTTAAGCTGACTATGCTCCTTTAAGTACAGTCCAGGATACTGTTAGCCATTGTTGCTGCAAGGACACGTTGCTGGCTCATGCTCAGCTCACTGACCACAAGGGCCCTTCCCGCAGAGCTGTTTCCCAGCCAGCGAGCTCCCAGCTTTTTCTTTTGCAAATGGTTTTTGCAGATATGCAGAAGTTTGCTTTTGTTCTGGTTGAATTTTCATAAAGTTCCCTTTGGCCTGTTCCTCCAGCCTGTATAAGTCCCTCTACAGCAGCCCTTACCAATTGATTTCCCCCTCCCAGTTTGGTATCATTTGCAAAATTCAAAGCAAGATATCTGTTGCCTCCTTCAGGTCACTTAGGAGAAGACATGTCCTAGGATATACTTCTCTAATACTCCACGTTTCCTCCCTTCAGTTAGAATATGACCTGTTCACCAGACACTCTAAGCTCAAACATCCAACAACTTCTTTTTGTCCAATTGTTTGTCCACCCATGCAGACTCTAACACCTTAACTTGAATATTAAAAAAATACTGTGGGAGACAGTGTGGAAAGCCTTGCTAAAATCAAGGTAAATGAAAACACTGCTTTCCTCTCCTCCACAAACCCCAGTCATTTCATTGTATGGAGCAATCAAGTTGGGCAGGGATGATTTACCCTTGCTAATTGCAAGTTACAGTTATATGAGATACAAGAATGTTTTTTTTTACTGAAATTTATATTTGATTGCAGCATAATTTCCCCTCATGACTTTTAAAATAATGCTGACTGCTTGTGACATTTTCCTCTCTGGTCAAGTTACACAATCATCATGGGAAAAACACTACAGAATGACTTACTTAAATTATCTGTAATAACAGTGGCTGCACTCATTAACCTCTGTCTTCGAAAAGGATCATTAATAGAATCCACTGACAAGTCATAGGACAGCAGCACCTGCCTCTTTGTTTAGAAAGACAACAGAAGACAATATAACAAGGGAATATGAATAAATGACAACATAAAAATTATGTCCAGCATAAAATAAAAATGCTTTATAAAATACATATCGTAAAGAAGCCTTACCTTGTTGAAAAAAAAACACACAATGAAACAATACAATATCATGTGTTTGATTTTGAAGGTAAAGGACATTTCATCAAAACCAGTAATACTGTTCATGAAGTTGTTTCCTTCTGAAAATATTTAACAATGTCATAATGTCATAACACAACAAGCATTAACAGGAGAGTAAAGGCAAAAAATTATTTCAACTTTCCAGTAACTGATAAAAAGAGCATATAAAAAGAACACTGATGTTTAGTTTTAATAAATTATTGACTTGTTAATGATGAATTATTGATTATTAATAAGTACAAAATGGGGGTTTTTAAATGAGAACAGTTTTTTGGTGAATCAAAATTGTTGGTTGTCCCAGCCATACTAAGCCTATCAAGATACATATTCACCTTGAATTGCCTAAAACTAGGAATGGGATTATTTTTGTATTCATTAGAAGTTATGCTAAGCTTAGTGTTCCTGCTGTACTCTAAAGAACAGACAGGGCAATACCTGTATCTCACGAGACACTTCACACTGAAGTCAGTCCTTAAAACTGATTTTTTAAAAAATATTATCACTTTGGTCACATTTTCATTAAGTACCTGAGAAACTGGAAGGCACAGACTTAAGCACAGTCTCTGGTTTGGTAATCATTAGCACAAACTGACACAGCTTTGTTCTGTAGCAATTAATCCTGTCCAGGACAGTACACAAGCATCGTTTGAGGTACCATAAACCAGTTGTATTTCACAGAACTACAGAATCTTAAGGGCTGGAAGGGACCTCGAAAGATTGTTCAGTCCAACCTCCCTGCCAGAGCAGGACCATCTAGAGCAGGTCACACAGGAACTTGTCCAGATGGGTTTTGAATGTCTCCAGAGAAGGAGACTCCCCAGTCCACCTGGGCAGCCTGTTCCAGTGTTCCATCACCCTCATGATGAAGAAGTTTTACCTCATCTTTCTTTGGAATCTCTTACGTTCCAGTTTATACCCATTGCCCCTTGTGTTATCATTGGACACCACTGAGAACAGCCTGGCTGCATCCTCCTGACACCCATGCTTTACATATTTGTAAACATTAAGGAGGTCATCCCTCAGTCTCCTCTTCTCCAAGCTGAAGAGCCCCAGTTCCCACAGTCTTTTGTCATAAGGGAGGTGCTCCTCTCTGTCATCTTGATGGCCCTGTGCTGAACTCTCTCCAGCAGCTCCCTGTCCTCTTGAACTGAGAGGTCTAGAACTGGACACAGTATTCCAGAAGCATTCAGATTTTATGCTTTTAGAAAGGTTAAGAGCACTCATCAACACCAAATCAGCTACTGCTGCTCATCTATCTTTAGCTGAAAGAAATAACTGGTGATAAGAAGCTCTCTGGCAAATTAGGATTTAAAACAATGATACGAGCTAGAGAAGTAGCCCGTTTTACAGGTTTTACAGAATTCATAGCATCCTACCAAAAAGCTTCTAAACAGTACTCTTTTTTTCTCTCTTAGTACCTTCAGTCCCTTTATGTGAGAGTAGATAGTAGAGAGCAGAGAGATAGTTTGAAGAGTCCTCAGTTTCAGCAGTCAGTACTGCTGGTAGCTGCTATAATGTGAAACAAATTGCCACATTTGATTAATGGTGGAACTCTACACTAGGGGAGCTCACATTGCTTGAATGATGGTTTAGGCTTTCTTTTGGTTTTTTTTTTTTTATTTTTTTATATGAAATATCAACATTTGTAGGACAAAGTGAGAACTGTGATATAGAGGAGTGAGAGGGGTTGAGTCTTGTATGGATAGACTAAGCGTCTCGAAGGGCCCTCATGGTTGACAAACACCTTCTTTTGTCAACTGATCATCTGTAATTAACTGTAATCAACATACAACTAAAATCAACACCTCACACAGTCACAATTAACTGGACCTGGGTCTTGGAATAGTGTAGAGGCTCTGTTAGAAAGCACAGAAATGAAGTTTAACCTCTGCAGAATATACTCCTTAAAAGTGGATTCCTTTTAACATATCTTGAACCAAGTTCTGATGCAATTTATTACCCATTTCCAAAAGTTCCTATACAGATATATGCATCACTTTTCCATTCTCTGCAAACAGAGAGGGGAAGAGACCTTGGGAAGGGTCTGAAAATGTTACTTCTAAAATGTAAAAATACAAATTGCATTTGGCATCCAACTTGTGCCAACTTTGAAGTACAGAGTAGGAACAAAATAAATTTTATCTCCTGGTTCAACAAAGACAGACACAGGCTTAGAAGAAAAAAAAATGAATAAGGATAATTAGCCATAAATGGTTAGTTGTTCTACTTATAGAAAATATGACACCTGTTATAGAGAGACTTTTTTTGACTCAGTAGGTGTAATAGTATATTACCAGAGTGTTTCAAGTACAGCAAAATGAAGTTAGGTTACAAAATGGCATAATATTCTTAACATGGCAGAGGAAATGTTAATGGTACTCTGTAAGAAACTAATACTACATTAAAGGAGAGGACAGCTAGCAGGTGCTGCCAAGTGGATGGTTTTGACTCCTTCAACTCAGACACATAATTTAATATAGCCAGGATCAAGGAATTTAGAAGGAATTCTGACCATGCTGACTGACAGAATGAAACCCTAGTTCATTTTAGCTAGGGTGACATGTCTGATAAAAACTCCCCTACAAGGACCCTTCAGAAAGAAAGGAAGTTGCACCATTACTCCTTTAGCTCTACTACTGGAAAGTTTCCATTTTCCATGAGACATGTAGGAACAATCTTGATGTTATCCCAGAAGCATGAGAGAATCTGTCACGAAATGGAACAGACTACCAGAGGGGAAGGGGCTGTGTCATAGAAAATATATTGGCAGGCAGAGAGGTGAGGGTTAATATCAAAATGAATACTGTATATTTGGTCACAATTTCCAGCTCTCTACATTTAGAGACCCTGATTAGCCACAGTAAATGATCACCGAAGAAATAGAAGGAAGAAACACATTTGAGAGAGTGAAGGAAGACTGCGTTATCAAAGGTGTGTCTGGGAACCAGGGTTTCATTTAAGGTGTTATTGGGACATAAACATCTACTTTTGCACCATCTGTTTTTCCAGTGGACTCTACTTGGTCTAAGTCACAAATCTGTACTGGAAAATGGCTGTTGCTGAACCAGCAAGGGCATTAAAAGCTTTCTTCTGGGATGTTGCTGAAAACAACTCAGTATTATAAACAATTAGCTGAGATTTTTTTTTTTTTTTTTTTTTTTGGAAGATTCAGTTCAAGGTTAAAATATTTAAAATAGGTATCCAAATGTGGATGTCTATGTGGAGGCAGAGGAAGATTAAGGATTAAGACTGGGAAGATCCTGCAGTAGTCCTCCCACTCTGTCACTCAGAAGAGGGCAAACTTCAACTGTAGAGCCTTTTTCCAGCTACATTCTGAACAACTTCAAAAACAAAGATCCAAAACTCTCCCTTGATGATCTGCTCTAATGTTTATCCTCTGTCACTGTGATTTCCACATTCCCCCCCCCCCCCCGCCTTAAATAACTAATCTCATGTCCCACAATCATTTTGATAGCTTTGCATGATACCTCAACATAATTCTTCTGCAGGAGAGTTCAAAACAACATAATAACTTCAGGTGTAGTCATCAAGTAAAGATACACACGGAGACTTTGTTACACTGAAATGGTAACAAATCTATACTCTAGATGGATGCTGGACCATGGGTAACATGATAATAAGAACTTTCCATAAGATACATGGAATTTTGGCGATGTCAAGGGTACAGTGAAAAAAACTCCAAGATTAAGCAAAGTAAGAATTAGAAGTCTTAACAGCAGTTTCTTCATGGATTTAGAAAGGAGTGATGAGCAGAGGAGCCAAAAGTCACTGCTATAATCAAGCTGTGATATAATGCATGTGGGATTCTGCCTAATGTTCAGGCATTTGCATTTAATTTTTCCATGTGCACAATGCCTCTAAAATCCCATTATAGTTGATGCATATCTTTTAATATGTTTGATTCAGTTAAGTATCTGAAGCCATTTGAGATGACCTGTTGAAAAGTCTGGACACCCACAGTCTCATACTAAGCAGGCATGACACAACATGTCTATATCCTTCTGTACAGTAGGTGGATGCCATGTAAGACACGCTAGAAATCCTCTAATCCCAAAAAATTAAGTCTCCATTTGACTCCAGGAGTTCCGAACCTAAATCACATGTAGAGACCTTCAAACAAAAACCTGGAGCACAATCCAGTTGCCGAATTCAAGAGTTCGGTAACATTTGAGATGCCACAATGTATTTGAGATATCCATACAGTGTTGGAAGATGTGTCACAGACACCAAAGATACACAGAATATCGAATCTGTCTATGAGCATCTAAAATGCCACTAGATGCCTTCAGTTAGACAAGTGAATCACACTTCTAACGTTAGAAATCTTCATGCCAAACTAAATCCATCCCTAAATATTTAGGTCAGAGATTTAGCTGTGTATACAGAAAAAAAAGAAAAGTTAGGTCATTAGAGAAATTCTAACATTTATAGGATTTTATATGTTTCTTTATGCAGCACAACAGAGATGTTGATGGATCTTACCAAAGCAGTAAGTGCAGAGGGCTATAATGTGTCTTAAGTATGTTACTGACGGTCACTTCAAACTTTCCTTTCAAGTCCATACGGTGCCAACTCCCTCTGGTCCCAAAAACTAACTTTCAGATTGCTTTAAAAACCAAGTTAACTCAATGTATATGAGGAGAAAAAAATTTAAAAGTGGAAAAATTGCAAATAAAGGAAGAACTTCTGCTCATGAAATTGAGCTATTAAATGCAAGCTTAATGAATAAATCTATTTTGAATACTTACAAGCTTCTTGTGGCAGTGACCAGGCTGTGAATGAAATATATACTCCTCTTTGTTGTGATCACCTAAAATTAAGCTTTGCCTCAAATTTGCTTTTTCTTTGTCCAGCTCTTCTTCTTTTGAAATTTTCAAGTCAACAACTGATGTTTCAGACCTGACATGTAAGGCTTTATTATCTTCTTCTGCAGCCAGCATCTGTCAGAAGAAACAGCAAAAGGTCTATTAATACAAGAGAAAGGCTAGTGCATGGACTAGGATCATATACAGCTGAATCTTTATGCCATTTGAATGCTTTGCACTAGCAATTCCTATATTTCAAGTGTTAAACTACTATGAAAAGACATCAGTACAAAATGCTAGTCACAATACTGAAAGATAAAGTACAATTCCTGCAATTCAGGTTTGTCTTTGCTACTTTAGATATTGTCTTTTGTATCTGAATTACAGAACATTACAGTATATCATTTTTCTCTTCTTCTCTTGCTTTCAAAAGGACTTTGAGCCAAAAGACAACAGAAGACTAAGAGCTCAAACTAAAGGCTGTAATGTTAAATCTTTCTTAACTACTGATTCTATTGAAAGAAACATAGAAGAAAAGCCTCAGTACAGCCTGGCAAGACACAATTTCAGACAGAGAAACGTTAAACATTACAGGCTTCTTGACAGCTGTACAGGAGAAATTTAGTAAACTTATGATGCCTTTCACCTTAATGATGAAGTTGGACACTTGCTAGAGAATATATTGTAAGTCGTCTTACAAGTCTGACTTTTTCTGACTGTTAGTGCTAAATTAGAGGTATC
Organism: Urocolius indicus; assembly: GCA_013401255.1. Lineage (NCBI taxonomy): Eukaryota > Metazoa > Chordata > Aves > Coliiformes > Coliidae > Urocolius > Urocolius indicus. Next base: position 181,404 of record WBNH01009054.1, read on the forward strand.
TTCTATAAAAAGTTAGAAGACAAAGATGTCTTAACAACAATTTTCAATTCATCTCATTGCCTCAGATGAGGAAGTCACTACTCAGAAATAACATAAAAGCAACAAAGTCGTGTCTGTCCCACACAGGTGAAGGAATGAATGAACCTAAGCAATCCTGTGCCAAGAGAAAACACTGTAGAAATTTGATGTCTGTCTGTCAGGTCTCCAACAGCAAAGAAACTAATGTGGTCTCTGGTTATCCATCTATATTAATATGGAACTCACAGTGTTAGCCTGGACAACGACTACTCCTGCTCTTGTCAATTGGTAGACCTCTGCATGAGGTCACTCAAAAAGAGGCATGTCACCCCTTAAATAGCTAAGCATGGCAATTCTCAGAAAGCTTGCATTTTTAATCAATCCTGAAATTTATCAGAACTTCCAGTTTCTGGGAACTGTAGAAATGAGCCCTTTTTTATGGATATAAATTCATTTACTCATAATTCCTTCATCAGGCTATGCAGTAAAAGCAAGTAGGAATATCCATTTTGTGCATAGCAATAGTGGTAGTGTACAAGAATGGGGTAAAATCACAGAGCACAGACACCCCTGCAATATCATAAAAGCAATGTACTTGCCAGCATGTCATTCCTATGCAATGTCAGGTCTGCAGATCCTAAAATTTAATATGATTTAATTTGGACTCATGCTGTTTGCTTGCATCACAAATTTTTATATATATTTAAATATAAATACATACACATGCCTATTTATAAAGAAAGAGAAGTGTGAGAAACTATTGTGAGTAGCACAAGCTTCACTAAAAACCTTATTTGCCTTATTCACAAACAGAAAAAAACAAAAGGAAACACATCTTATCATCTTTTCTTGTCTTGTCTTGTCTATAATACTTTACAAACCTGTTCTTTCTCTAGAATTTTTTTGGCATCCTGAAGTAGTTTTTCCTTTGCCTCTGTTTCAGCAAGAGTAGCTCTGTTTTGCTCCTCATATGCCATAGTTACTACAGCCAAGATCAAATTGAAGAGATAAAATGAACACAAGAAGATGACCCCCAGAAAAAATACAATGTAGTTCTTTCCAGATGTACGGATTGTCTGTGAGAAAAAGGTAAAAGCTGTAATAAATTCTTAACACAATAACATTTACAACTGAATTTAAAATTAACTTTAAACAATTTACTTTCCTATACAGTACAAAAGATCAACATAATGCACTGTTTTCATTAAACAAATGTAGCATTGCTCTAAGTTATACAGAAGGTCTAGAAGTATATCTAGTCAGGAGTTCCCCTGGCCTTCAAGTTAATTCATCTCTTAAATTCTCTGTGATCATACAACATTTTCTCTTTATGTAACAGACCATCAAACACAATTATGCCACATACTGCAGAGAAGAATTAACAAGATCCATTCTTAAAATTAAATGAAATATCTCCCAGCAAATCAGACAAATGATATCAGAGTTGAAGTTATGAGAAGACAACTTCAGTTGCAAAGAGAATCAAGGGACTACAGAAGAAACGAATGAAACTCAGTTATAAGGATAAAAGGTAGGATTATCTAAGCAATCATAAAAGATGTTGTAGCTAGAGAATCAGGGCAATATTTAGACTGATTGCTTACTCTTACTGGTTTTTTTATTTGTTTTTTTTTATAACAGCAGATGTCTCAAAAGCCCTGAGACATTAAAAACCACGTGACTTCCAAGTGGCAAAAAGAAGATGCATCCATTTTAACAAAATCTCAGTTAATAATGGATTCTATAAAAGAAAAGTTAAAGTGGGCTGTGTGAAAGTTAACAGGACAAGGCAAAAGATAATTTCCTTCTAGCAAAGGCACTTCAGAAATGTAAGGGATATAGAGAGTTCTCTACATGCAATCTTAGTCATAGAATCATAGAATCATTTCAGCTAGAAGAGACCTTTAAGATCGCGTCCAGCCTTTGTCCCAGCCCTATCAACCACTAGACCATTTCCCTAAGTGCAACATCCAACCATCTCCTAAACTCTTCCAAGGACAGTGACTCTACCACATCCTTGGGCAGGCTGTTTCAATGCCAGGCAATCCTTTCAGTAAAGAAATTCTTCCTAATATCCAGCCAAATCCTCATTTTTGTCAAAAATCAGAATTTAAAAGTTAAATTTAATTCTATGAACTAAAATACTGTGAGGAGTGAGGCCTAAAAAGTAAGAGAAATAGAGCATGTAACAAGTCCCCATATCCCTTGCAGCAGCAATTACCTCACTAGCAAGATCCTATCCCCATCCTTTGGGGGTTACATGTAAACATATAGCTATTAATTACTGACCCAAGTGTGTTCTCCAGCAATAAGTACTCACAGCAGGATTGTTCCCATCCATTGCCACTTGCAGAAGGTGTTACAACTTGTTACTTGAAGCTGCTGCCGTGATAATTAAGTTGATTTTAAAAGAAATTTGTTGTCACTAATGATTAAAAGGGTGCAGATTTTTCTAGTGGGCATAAAACTTTAAACTGTACAGCTAAAGTCATTCTAGCAGGCAATAAAAGTACTTACCTGTCTGTAGAGACGCTCCCAGTAATCCTGTGTCATCAGACGGAATAAAGAAAGGAAGGCCCAGCCAAAATGATCAAAACTTGTATAACCAAAGTCAGGATTCTTCCCAATCCTCCTACAGGTATAGTTTTCTGGACACTCTTTGCTAAGGAGCCACAAAAAAAAATATTAAACAATACTTACTTGCAGTATTAGATGGTACCTGAAAGCACCCAGATTTGTTCAGTTTATCTGAAAGTCTATTTCATTATTCCTCAATGTAATTCTGCCAGAGGGGCTGAATTAGAACAGACAGTCCTAGAAAGTCATTTGTATGGTCAAATAAATTTGAGAGACACTCTAGCTCTGTCTAGATGGAAAACTCTCCACAAATGTAGGATCCATGCAAATAAATACATACAGAATAAAAATTGGAAATATGTTATTTTTAAATAATTCACCGAGATGAGGACAGTTTACTAATATCTCAGAACTCTTTACTGATCTATTCCTCTCTTCCTTTACATCATTCTACATTGTCATTACATTACCAGTGGTTAGCAACAAAGCACATATATAATTGCTTGCATCTTAGTACTTCATCATTTTTCTGATGTTATATAGCTGGTTTTTCATTTATAGACATCTCACCTTCCTGAAAAATCATTACCCTTCATATAGGCAAAAAATAAAACCACAATACATCTGGAGCAAAAGTAAGAAAGTACTAAAACTGTTTTATTCACTTACTTAGGATTTGAACTGAACCCACAAAGCAATATTTCAGAAGATTTATTCATTCTGTAGCAAATATCTAAGAAAAAAAAATCAAGGAATCATAAAATCAGAAGTTGTCTGTCCCTACAGCATTCTTGACAGTAAAACATATATTACTGCATTTCAAAAAACACTCTGATGTACCAAATCTCTGTGAAGGACAAAGGGCGTGTAGGGCTGTTTCTCAGCAGATCTATCCCTATTAACTGCATGGCTCACAATGTATGATTTTATTTGCTCTCCAGTATAAATAAGAATCTCTGTGAGAAGTAGGCAAAATCCTCAAACAATACAGATTAAGTGGTGGAAATAAATAATTCTCTGTGCAGTACTCCTAAACTTAAGATCACCTTGCAATGTGCATAGATAAAGAAGTAAATGCTTATAGAAAACTCCGCCTCTTCTGTCCCAGAGACTTGTGCAAACGGAAGGACATTTCTTATGAGAAATACATGCAACTATATTTTAACATCTCTGTGAAAAAACAAGATATACATAGGAAAATAAACAGATTATGTAAAGGGAGAAAAGGACAAAACTTACCTTCCTCATTTGGTACATATATTTTGGCATCCTTACAGAATGTGTCATTGTATTCAGCATTTTTAAGAACACATTTAGATGTTAAATTGCCCATAAAAAGTTGGAGGCCTATTAGAGCAAATACACTCAAGCAAAAAACAGTCAAGATCAACACATCAGTGAGTTTCTTAACAGATTCAATAAGTGAATTTACGATGACTTTCAGACCTAGAAAAATGAGATTCAATAATGTGCAAAATGAGAAGAGGAATGCAGTAGTGTTCCCATATGACAACATGCAACAGTTGCAAATATGTTAAAAACAAACAGCATAAATAGTTTTGTAACTTTGAAGTACTAAATGAGGTAAAATAAAGCACAGGAATGAGCATTTTTTACTTAAATTCCTAACCATAACTCATTTAGCTTTTACTTCCTCCTAATACTAATCCTGCTAACTTGAAAATTCTAAATTAAGATGGCATCTAAACACTTATGGAGAGCTTTAGTGAATATGGACAGATTTCTGTGCTTGATTAACATTAAATGAGCATTTCACATTGTGCCAAATACACAATACAACAAATAATAGCTTCTGTTGATTTCAGGGAATTTTGTCTTAGAAGACAATGCCTTACACTTGTCACGAGTTTAAGAGGAAAAGAACATTTATGACACTGGGAAGGGAACAAATACATGTTGCAGACCACCCAGCTGTAAAACCATATTGGCAGAAAAGGATCTTGAGGTTCTGATGGACACCAAGTCAAACATGAGCCAGCAAAGTTGCCTTGTAACAAATAAGATGAATACTAATCCTGGGCAGCAGGTCAAGGGAGGTGATCATTCTCTTCTGCTCAGCACTAGTGTATGTACTCCATATCTGGAGTATTGAGTTCAGTTCTAGGCTTCCCAGTACAAGATTAACATGGGCATACTGGAGAGAGTCCAACTAAGGGCCACAAGGATAATGATGGACAGGAGCACCTCCCCCATGAGAAAAGACTGAGAGAGATGGAGAAGAGAAGGCTCAAGGAAGGGTCTCAGCATTGTATATAAATATCTGAAGGTGCAAAGAGAAAGGAGCCAGGCTCTTTTCAGTGGTGCCCAGTGACAGCACCAGTTCTCTCTGAACATCAGGAAATGCTTTTCTACTGTGAAAGTGCCTGAGCACTGGCACAGAATGCCCAGACAGGCTGCAAAGTCTCCATTCAGCAATTTCTCTTCAAATGAGCTTTTCCAGTTAATTTCTGAAGTTCATACTTTGCTGTCCTAATTCATGGCATGGTTTACAAAAATACAGGAGTGTCTGGACAGCATATGTAAAATATTCTTGAAAACATTATGCTCAATCCGTATACTGAATTACTGTGAAATCAGCATTCTGGGAAAGAGACCATAGAAGAATTAGTTACCTAAGTGTAATGTGAAACCAGAGATATGTTGGTATTGCAATACTATGTTAAGATAATGTATTGAATAGGGTATGCTGCTCAGGAAAGACAAAAAGAAAAAGGCACTAAGCTAAGCAAAACTGGACATAAAATATATTTTTGAGGAAATATGATATTAAATATCCATTTAGTATTCTGCTGAGAGTTATCACAGACTGCAAATGAGTCACACCTTGGGTACCATTAACCATCACAAAAACGGACTAGAAAACTGAAGATGAGAACAGGAGAGGAATTAGAAATAGTATACTGCTGAAGCAGAAAGAAAATTATTAACATGTTTTTCCTTACCTGGTATTACTGAAATAGCTTTCAGAGTCCTCAGTACTCTGAAAGTTCGAAGAGCTGAAAACTTCTCTTTAAGTTTACACAGAGTAACATACCTACAAAATTAAACCACAATATAACTGAATGACAAAGATGTAGCTTTTCAGGGCATTTACATATTGAGCACACAGCAACAGGTAAATTACAGAAAATAAATATGTTTAGTGTGTCCTAAGGTAAATGTCTAAAGATAGGAATTTAAGTCCATTTCTAACTCTTGATATAAAATAATGAGACTTTTGAATAGTGCCTCAGAAGAAACACAGCAAGTTTTTACTTAGTGAGGATTTGGATGCTGAACTTTTGAAGTGTTTGTCTATAGAAATGTCAATTAAATGTAAAACCTTCAATGTCATAACCACATCCTCTCATACTGTGGATAA
>WBNH01009054.1:188498-215535 GCA_013401255.1 Urocolius indicus
TGGTATTACTGAAATAGCTTTCAGAGTCCTCAGTACTCTGAAAGTTCGAAGAGCTGAAAACTTCTCTTTAAGTTTACACAGAGTAACATACCTACAAAATTAAACCACCATATAACTGAATGACAAAGATGTAGCTTTTCAGGGCATTTACATATTGAGCACACAGCAACAGGTAAATTACAGAAAATAAATATGTTTAGTGTGTCCTAAGGTAAATGTCTAAAGATAGGAATTTAAGTCCATTTCTAACTCTTGATATAAAATAATGAGACTTTTGAATAGTGCCTCAGAAGAAACACAGCAAGTTTTTACTTAGTGAGGATTTGGATGCTGAACTTTTGAAGTGTTTGTCTATAGAAATGTCAATTAAATGTAAAACCTTCAATGTCATAACCACATCCTCTCATACTGTGGATAATCTTATTTAGAACATCACATGAAATACCTGTTGCAGCTATCTCAAAACTCTACAATACTTTAGGAGAAGGGAGTTAAGCTAAACTACTTTTACAATGTGTTAATTCTGTACTACATGGCTATCTTTCATTTAACAGCTAAGAACTCGAGTACTGAAACTAGTTTCAATTTAATGGTTTCAACATTTTGAAAATTTGATGAAATGAGGATTTTAAGAATTACATATTCTATACAGCACTTTAACAACTTACCCCTTATTTTATGAGCCTTATTTCACATTTGAATGGACATGAATTGTGACTCATCTTGTGACGAGGTCAGAACTGGTAATATAAATCCTTAAAATAGAAAGTCTCAGCAACAGAATTTGAGAAAGGTAGGTTTGAAGGGATCTCTGGAGGTGACCTCTCACTCAAAGCATAAATTAGTAGCAATACTTCAGAACTGTATGGCTTTGCCTAACCTGTAAGATTAAATAATTCTCAAGTATCTTAAGTTATTTGTTGCACAATAGGAGCAAAAAACCCCAGGAGATGGTATGTTGCAAACTGCTCATATCTGCTTGAACACAGATGAATTAGGAGTATGGGTAGGGAAGTAGGACCATAAAATGAAATTGTTCATATAGCTGTTGGACTGCTTGATAGTTACTGATGATTAACAATGTATAAGCTCCTTAGTGGTTTATAGATTACCTGTAAGAACCATGAAAGGATAAGAGGCAGCAGATATAAGTTAATATACGAGACGTTCCAATTAGAAATTTGGGATTAAAAAAATCCGCAATGTGGATGGAATGGCTTCCTCAGGGAGGTTGTTGAATCTCCATGCTCAGAGAAACTCAGAACTTGACTGGGTTAGGTTCTGAGCAACTTAATCTGAAACAGTTCTGCTTCTAGCATGGAGCTGGACTATATGATCTCCACAGATCTCTTCCAAACTAAATTACACCTACAATAAATTAAAACAAAACAACTGAAAACTATTCAGAATGGCTAAATGACAAAGACTTGCTTCGAAAGCTCTGAGACAGGGAATGAGTGAATCTGTTCACTGCTGCAAGACTTTTTTTTTTTTATTAGCATTCTGTATTTGAGATGCGAGTTCTCACTTGGTTTCTTCCTTGTCTCTTGTCCACCTAGCTAGCTGTTTTGGATATGAATTTAAAATTGACCACAGCAGTGATCCATGTGACCTATTACCTTATCTTCAGTTTGAACAGATGCTTACAGGGAAGCTTAGAATCAAGCCACTGACACTTCCCTTATTTCTTTCAGCAAAATTACAGCTCAAGGACTTCCTAAACAAGATATTGTACCTTTGTGTTAAAAATAACCCTGAATGCATTTTCATCCAGAATTTTGTCCAGAAGCCTTCTGAATGCAACTGAGTTTTTTTGCATCCGCAATCTCCTATGGGGATATGTCTACATGCTGCAGGAAAAACTACTCCCTTTTTATTCTGCTATCTGACAACTTCATTTGGTGCCTTCAGTACATGCTGTAGAAGAAAAAAAAATTAATTGTTTATTCTCTCTTTGGCTCTGTACCACAGACTTCAACCATGTTTTGAGATGTCAGGAGCAAAACTGCATATAGTCCTGAAGAAAAATACAGGTCACACAGTGTAACAACTATGTGTTCTTCTTTTACCTTTATTTCTTACCCATTATGTCCTTATTTTCACTTTCCTTCTCTGACCATGATTGCATACTGGAGTGGTGTTTTCAGGAGACTGTCTATCTTAACTCCAACATCATCTTCCCCACAAATGGTAGCTATTTCAGAGCTTCTAAGTGTGTATGCAAAGCTAGGTCTGTTTTCCCATAAGCATCACTTTACATTCCTGAGATTTCATCTTCTCTTGTGATCCACTTTGCATCCACTCAAATGAGTTTCATCTGATTCAGAGCACAGCTAAGACAAAATAGGGAGGCATGCTTGGTTTTGACTGCCTATGTGATTGGGTCTTTACAAAGTTTAAATATGTACCCAATTGAGAACAATCAAACAGTTCTAAGCTGAGTTTTGCATTTAGGTCTTGCTTTAATTCTGTGACTATTTTTCTGTTTGAAGATATGCAAAGAGTGATTCAACCACAGAAAATTTTGAGCAGCTAAGATGCCAATCACTCTAAAGAACTTCAGGAATATCAAATAGCATTTTTTTCCTGCGTGTTTGTCCCTTGAGTGTGAAAGAAAAACTGAGTTTTACTTACGTTATGACAGTAACGACAAGATCCAAGCAGTTCCATGGGTCTCGAAGAAAGGTAAACTCATTCCAAACAAATCCTTTTGCTACTACTTTTATCAATATTTCAGCAGTATATATGCCAGTAAAAAGATATCTGAGAAGGAAAATGGATATTAAAGTTACAGAAATAAAAATGTTAGTAAGCACATTTTTCTCTTTTCTAAGATTTAGTCACTGGGTGAAGATGAAGGTAAGAAAATGCGAAGTAAAATAGGACAGGTTACATTACTTTCAGAAACATCATGGGTATAAGAAGACACCTTCCTGAATTTTAGTGAGATTTCCATGTAAAACTATAATCACAAATGTTCACATAAGCATACCACACTATTTCTGGAGAAAGGACAGTTCACATTTCCTCATAAAAAAATTTTGAGTCTGTGTTTATACGTTCTAAAGCAGGCTGGGAAATTTCAAAGCCTCAATATTTTGGCAGAATAATAACAGCAAAGATTTAATGTAGCCTTTAAAGTTTGCACTTATTCTGGTCAGTACTCTATAACTGAAAGAAATCCTACATAAAATTAAACTATCATTCTCATCATGCTTACCCCAAAATAAAAAGGATTAAAATTATAGAACCTCTGAGGTTTCAGACACATTTTCAAGATCTAAATCTAGAACATTAACTCAAGTCACATTGGTTACAGTGCACAATTACAAAAGGTAACAAGATACTATTAACAGATGCTTCCTAGCATAAATAATAGAACCGGGGGTGTCCCCAAGAAAGAATGAAATGTATATTTATCTTCCTGTAGCTTTTTGCATGAGCCAGCCATAACACACATTCAGGTTATTGCCTTAGAATGAGAGATATTAAGTTAGAATCCTGTTGCAAAGTCTCTATAAAAGACTTAAAATGAGGCAACTTTCTATGTTACACCAGGTAGCAAAATTATCCAATATAGAGAAAAGTGTATATGGTGTAAGTCTCTAAGAAAAGTCACTGAAGCTCCACAGAAGACTGTGGGATATGATAATCACAACCTTAAATCTGCCTTAGAGGTCTGTCAGAGAATTTTCAGGAGCTGGAATTAGATCATCAAATTACTTAAATTTTTCAGTCCAGCACAATACTATCCTTAGAAAAGGAGCAAACAAGTGAGAACTGAGATACTTACTCAGTCCAGCTGAGTGCTTCTGGAAAGTCATTTACAGCCATGGAAGCACAATTGAGTACCACAGTACATGTAATAAAACCAACAAATAATGTGAATAGTAAGTTAAGGAAAAAAATACTGTACTATAAAACAATACAGTTTAGAAAAGTTGCTTTTTTACACACAAAACCCCCTGCAGATATACAAATACCACTTTAGTTTTGAATATGCTCTGGACTTTTTATGTGCTTTCCAAAGAAATTTATATCAGCTCAAACTTCTGCTCAGCTGAGTAAACCTCCAGATTTAAAAGTAACAGTGAATTATTTGCCTGTGGAGATAGTTTAGGAAGTTAAGACATCAGTTAAGACATAATATGTTTGACAGATGAGGAACATTGATAAATGAAAAAAATCTTACAGAAAAATGCACCACAACGCCATGGTCACAAGGGTTTTAAGCTTAGGCATAGAAAATCAGCTTTAAAAGGTTAGTTATTTCTAACCAGGGTTCCTTGAAGCTGGGAGCCCAAATAGGCATTCTTACAAGGGACACCTATGCACTGCTACAAGTTCAGAAAGCTTTTTGATTTTATGAGATAGATGATGAAAATATGAAAAAACATGAGAATTCACTTTTCTCCACTTAATAAAAGTGAGGGTTTTTTATAACCCAAACACTGGTCTTTCTTACATTTAAGGTTTATTTGAAACTGAAGAGCAAATTCAGTAATTTCTAATAGCATGAATACACATTCAAAGTCAGCTATAAGATCCTATAAAAAGGATCTATTTCTACAAATTTGAAATTCCAAATTAAAACAAATGTTTGGCAGAAGGAGAAGAAATTACTCAGCCTATGGTTTTGCTCTTGCAATCCTTGATATTTTTACCTTCTTGAAAATATGTTCATATTTTTGCTGAAACATAAATAGTGGGAGCTCTTCAGAACCTTCTCAACTTGACTGTGAAATATAATGCTTGGGATAACACCAAACTCTTTCAGCAAAGAATTGCCATAAATCACATCCTTCACATTTTAATAATTAGGGAGTCACTGTTGTGTTATGGGTTTGGGGTGGTTTCTGTTTTTTTGGTTGGTTGGTTTGTGAGGTTTTGTTCGTTTTTTTTTTTCTAATGTTGTTCTCCAGACTCTTTACCAGCTTCGTTGCCCACCTTTGGACATGCTCCAGCACCTCAATATTCTTCTTATACATGTCGTTTCAGAACAGTATCTGCAAATCTGACTTCAAATGTGAGCTTTTTTTCATTTTTACTTGTACCAACACCATGTAAATATCATAATTACTGTACCACTTTACTACAGCCATATTTGCATTAACATGAACGTGAACTTGCTTTTACACTAAGAGCAGGGGAACAGAATGACAGGAAATTGTACAGTGTATTTTAAAATTGAGATAAAGGAAACCATTAAAAGGATATGAATTGATCAGAATTTTAATTGCTGCTTTTCTGACTGGATTAAAAGGGCCAAATATACACAAGGCGGGTGTGGCAGTAAACCGGAAAATAGTCCTCCTTTTATTTATCACCATAAAAGTCTATAAAAAAAGATTCATGGCACATGAAATATTTCAATGAAACAATTTATTCTTAATAAAATTAAACGTCTAGGTTCTCAAATGTACATCTAGAACTGTATCTAACTGCAATTATGAGTACAGTTTTCCTATACTCTCACTTGGAACTGTCACCTGCTGATACTACTTTTTGAAAGACACTAGCAACACAAAACTGCATTGTTGCTGGTGAGGATGAAGTAGGAATGGGAATACATTGAAAAGTAAAGAAAAAGAAAGAAAGTGATTATATTCACTTAGTCAAAGTAATTAAAGGATACTAATCTATGACTGCAATAACGGTACTAATCATAAAGTATCTTGCACTTGGGCAGTTTTATAGTCTACAAATAATTATTTAAAATATATATTGTATAGGACTGACACAATCTAGTTCAGTCAAAGCAAAATCTTTAATTTTGAAATACCTCTAAATTACCAATTAACACTGTAAAATCCCTCTAAGCTATCTTAAGGTTGCCACTCAAAGTAAAAATCTCTTAAATCAAAAACGCTGTTCATCAGCTTATATGTAAATTTCTTCAACTAAATCAGCCTCAGTTTCACTTGGTCAAGAATACTGCTTTGATTACTCTGAGGAAAAAAAAAAAACCCAAACATCTCCTATCTCTGGAAGATCAAAGCTTTCTGTCTGTTCTCTGACTAAATTATTGTATTCCAGTGACTTGCTGGTATACATAAAAGACAGCAATTTAGGACTGGATGGAACCTTCTGCTCCTTAGGGTCAAGTCTTTCTCAATAGTAAATGATCACAGAACAGACATTTCATTCAGAAGGGATTCCTAGAGCATCTACTTTACACACTCCTGTAGGCAACAACACAAACCACTACTCAGTAGCATGCATTAATATGTGCAATTATAAACGTAGTTCAATAAACAAAGATGATGAGACATAAAATGAGAGAAAATTAATTTACTGTCAGGATAACATACAGTTTTGCTACACAAAGAACTGCAAATAGCTCAAATATATCTCTCTGAATTTGCATAATGTTTGTAATTCAGTAAAAACATTTGTCGTAAGTCAGCAATTTCTGCATGATCCACTGTTTAACTGGCACTGTTTATATGATAGTGGGTTCAGCCCCACAGACATCATAGAAAGTGCTCTTGCAAATAAAGCATCAGTTATCTCAGAATATATTTCCTATAAAAGTGTATCTATCAAGTATATCATGTTTTCATAATTAACTCTGATTGGAACTTAGAATGCATTTTCTTTACAGAATGCAGAGCATACCTTAGCAGCCCTGCCCCTCAAAATGCTAGTAATGTTCCAAGATCTGTCTACAGAACAATAAAGAAAAGCATCTCCTGTTACTATCTCTTGAGAGTTCATCAGACAAAATTAAATTTAATAAATGCCTTTGAAGGTTTAAACCTTGTGATCACTGTAGTATGGATCAAGATCTTCCAGGGGTTCTCCAATGAGTTCCACAGGAAGGTCCCCATACAGAGATGGTAGGTTTTTGTAGGTTTTCAGATCAAGCTGAGGAGTAATGTTATCTTCTTCAACTCCTTGGTCCTTTCTCTTCTTTTTATCTTTGTCTTGCTGCTCTTTTTTCTTAGCAATTCTCTCCTCAATAGCTGCCAAGGACTCAGGGGTGAAACGTCGAAAGCTGTTAGTTTCAGGTGGCCAAAAGAAGGAATCCATTATTCCTTTTATACGTTTGTTTCCAGTGCTAGAAGTAACTTAAAAGAGAAAGTTACTGACAATTAGAAAATAACAGAAATAGTACACAATTCGAAACTACTACTCATTAGATAAATTACTTCAGGCTTCTGTGAAACTTCTATGAAAATGGATAGGATAGGATAGGATAGGATAGGATAGGATAGGATAGGATAGGATAGGATAGGATAGACTATTTTAGTAGAAAGGGATCTACAACCATGATCTAGTCCAGCTGTCTGACCAACTCAGGGCTGAACAAGTTAAAGCATGTTGTTAAGGGCACTGTCCATCTGCCTCAAACACTGACAGGCCTGGGGCATCAGCCACCTCTCTGGGAAGCCCGTTTCAGTGTTAGACCACCTGTGCGGTAAAGAAATGCTTACATTTCATATCCAGTCTAAACCTCCCCTGGCACAGCTTTGAACCATTCCCACACATCCTATCACTGAGTACCAGGGAGAAGAAATCAGCACCTCCCTTTCCACTTTCCCTCCTCATGAAGCTTTGGAGACCAATGAGGTTGCCCCTCAGACTCCTTTTCTCCAACGTAGACAAGCCCAAAGTCCTCAGCCACTCCTCACAGGACATGCCTTCCAGTCCTGTCACCAGCTCTGTTGCCATCCTCTGGATGTATTCAAGGACCCTCATATCCTTCTTCAATTGTGGGGCCCAGAACAGCACAAAGCACTTGGAGAGAGTGCACCAATGCTGAATAAAGTGAGATAATCACCTGTTTTGACTGTTAGTTATCCTATGTGTGATGCACCCAAGGATATAAAGCAAGACCAATTGGAAGCATCTTCACTTAGAAGAAAGAGTAATGTAAAACAAGGTTGACAAAGATCAACAATTGATTCTAGATCCACCCTGTATAACTCAAGTTTCAGAAGGGAAGTAACAAATCACGTCTCTGTCAGAACTCTGACAATCACATAATTGCTTTTCTCTGTAGCAGTTTACAGGACCAGCAACCTTGAACCTTAGTTACTGTACCTCTGTCCTCCTTGCAAATACAAGTTAGCTCCATATCTACTACTCCTGCTACTTAACTGGATCACAAAAGTGTCTAATTAAAAGGACCTTGAGGATCATTGTAGTGGTTTTGCCTGGGCCAGGTTTTTTGGTAGTAGGGGCAGCTACAGGGGTGGCTTCTTTAAACAAAAGTCTGTCAGAAGCTTCACCCGTAGCTGACAGTGCTAATGTCAGTCAATTCTAAGATGAACCCCACAGCTGACCCAGGCCTGGCCAATTAGTGACTGAGGTAATGCCTCTCAGAATAACATATTTGAGAGGGAGAAGTTGTTGTGCGGTTGTTAAACTGCAGCAGCAACAAGGAATGAGAACATCAAAACATCTTCACAGACACCAAGGTCAGTGAAGAAGGAGGGGGAGGAGGGTGCTTAGGCCCTGGAAGAAAGACTCTCCTGTGACCTGTGGTGAGGACCATGGTGAGGCAGCTGTGCCCCTGCAGCCCATGGAGGCCACCAGGAAGCAGAGACCCACTCACAGCCCATGGAAGACCCCACACCAGAGTGGGTGGATGACTGAAAGAGGCTGTGACTCCCACATTGGAGCAAGTTCCTGGTGGGAACCCATGGGGAGAGAGGAGCCCATGTCAAAGCAGGTTTGCCGTCAGGACTTGTGATTCTATGAGGGACTCAGGCTGGAGCAGTCGGTATCTGAAGGACTGTTCTCCCGGTGGGTGACCGACGCTGGGGCAGGGTGTGAGGAGCTGCCCCCATGGGAGGCCCCATGCCAGAGCAGTTCATAAGGAACTGCTCATGAAATGCTCAGGCATGTGGCCTCCCATGGGAGCAGCCTACGGGAAAGACCCATGTGGGAGAAGTTCGTGAGGGACTGTCTCCCTTGGGATGGACCCCACACTGTAGCAATGGGAAGTGTGAGGAGGCCTCTCCCTCAGAAGAAGCAGCAGCAAAGTCCATCTGTAATGAACTGACCACAACCCCCATCCCCTGTGTTTCTCATGGAGAAGGAAGGGGAGTCCCAGGAAGAGGGAGAGATTTTTAAGACTGAGTTTGATTTCTCATCTCACTGTTCTGACTGTTCCTTTAATAAACCAAACCTTTTTCTCCTCAAGCTGAGTCTGTTTTACCTGTGACATTAATTGCTGAGCGATCTCCCTGTCCTTAACTCACAAACTGTTCATTATATTTCTCTCTCTCTCCTGTCCAGTTTGGAGTGGGAGTGATTTTATGACTTGGTGGACACTGCCTAAACCACCACAATCCCTTGCTCAAAGCAAGATCAAAATCATCAACATCATCAACAACATCAAAATCATCCTGTTGAGTTCTGAGTATATCCAAGGAGATATTTATGGCTTGTAGTAAAAACAGCACAAGAAATGGCAGATTTTACCTTACGGTCTTGAGGTCTGCACGCCTCTGATTCCGCTGATTTGTTAGTAATGTTTGTGCTTTGTTCTTCCTGTTCTTCAGACTCCTCATTCCCTCATATCATTCAGTTATGGCTGAAAAGCTCTGCTCATGAAGATTTTTTTCTAATTGTTGAGTGGCCAACTGAGAACGTGGCCACAATTAAGCCTTTACTATATATAGTTCAAGGAAAGAATATTTGCATTGACATTAAATAATGAACTGTATCACAGACCTTTTTAAACCTAGGCCAAAACCAAGATGCTGTGTCTGAGAAACATTCGAGTTTCAAATATACCTCCAAATTTCCTCAAGTTTTTATAAGGCACCTGTTGAAATTAATTTGCCTTGACAGGACTAGGCAGAAGCATACAGAGATAAGCTGTACTACAAAGTGTAGTGGTTTTTTTGATAGTATTTCACTAACTTTACTGAATGAGTCCTGCACATTTTCAAACCGAGACTTGGGAAATAAGAATAATTCAGTACACAGTCCTCGAAAAGTTACAGTAACACCAGTGATAGAACTGGAAGAGCTGTTATGCCTAATTCTGCTTGTGATTGCGCCTGTCTATGTGCTAAGAAAAGCCAGGGACCTGCACTTCCTCCAAACAACCTTTAATAGAAGGTGATTCGACCAGCCTTCATGAAGCTCCATAGAATCACAGAATGGTAGACACTGGAAGGGACCTATGAAAATCATCTAGTCCAACCCCCTGCTAAAGCAAGTCTGCCTATATACCAACAGCTTTACAGAACTAAAACAACCTAAAGACACGATAAAGGTCTGCAAATTAAATAACCAGGTAAATCTGGTATCACTCTCCCCACAAGTGCATCTAGAGACACTGGATATGTCTATCTGTTTAAGCACTACTTTTTTCCATTTATGAGAGGAAACAAATTTAATTACTATTAACTACTCAGATTTTTATCAAAGTCATTGACTTGTTTATTCATGCTGACAGTTATGGGTCAATTCTGCCTCTCACACCAGCCTTGGAAAACATAAATATGATGTAGCAAATTCACCTCCTCACAAACACTGCAATTCTTCTGGAGTTTAACAGAGTACCATCAAGAATTTCCTTTCAATTATTCTGCTTGAGCTTAAATCACTGACAAAGTGGAACGGTGGCAAGCTAACAAGAAGCATGGAAATGACTTAAGACGAAGCACTTTAAGTATTCAGTTACTAATGACTTCCGCCCAAATTCACCACAGTACTTGTAGATACAGCAATTTACATGACTGCAGTTCTCATCCACAAGAGATGAAGAAAATTTTCATAGAGTCACAGACTCACTGAGGCTGGAAAAGGCCTTTAAGCTCCTCAAGTCCACCCCTTCCCCCAGCACTGCCACAGCCACCACTAAATCATGTCCCTCAGCCCCCCAGCTACATGGCTTTGGAATCCCTCTAGGGATGAGGATCCACCACTGCCCTGGGCAGTCTGTTCCAATGCTTGATGACCCTATTGGTGAAGAAATGTTTCCTGATATCTAATCTAAACATAGATTTTGGCCCATTGCAGAAGGACTTGTCCTTTGTGACTCATCAAAACCAATTGTTCCCATCTAATAAACACTTTTGATCACCAACAAGTCTCTGTATTTTGGTTGCCTGAGGTCCACCTGTGCTACTCTAGTTGTGTGAGCTCACATGTGGAACACATTGGAGAATCAATACTCTCTTGCAATTACAGCTCTCTTCTTTAAATGCATAGATACATTTATTTGAAAAGAAAATGCAACTGCCAGGAACCAGAATGAATGTGCAATTATTTTGTTTTAGTTTAGGTGATTTGAGGCTGTTTTTAACTCCTCTGGGACCTCACAAACAAGTTTAGATCTGATAGGGACCACGACTCAGAGATCAAAATTTACCATGGTAAGAAACTGGAAGCGTATACCAAAGACCTGTTACTCTGCAAAACCACACTACTATTTCTAATCAGAAGCTAGAAGGATAAAGTGAAAAATCTGTATTTTGTCTTTAAAGCAGTTTTAAGGGTGGCAGACTGAGCCTGTAGGAAATGACATAGGCTGTTATCAATGAAGCAAAGAAAATTGTTTAGTTTTAGGATTGTTTTAGGATTAAGGATTTTTGAGCTGAATTAAAAAAAAATAAGACTGAATCTGTCAAAAGCAGTGATCAAGAGCAAAAAAACCCTACACTTCCCTTTCATCAGCAGTGACTAGAAGTCATAACTAGACAAATATAGACAACGGAAGAGGATTTCTTCAGAAGACCTGTACCACCAATGTACTTGTGCTCACATGGAACAACAGACTTTTTGGTCATTCATCAGCTGCCAAGCATTTACAGACTGTGATTTAGGTTAGGAAAAAGGAAGTTAAGAAGATGTGACTGTGGTTTCTGGAAAACTGCAGAACAAGTGTCCTCAGAAGTAAGCTAAAGTAATACTGCTGGAATCTGGGAGAACAAACTTGAGTTTCCCCACAAGCCAGTGTGGGGAAATTCTAACAATACACCATCTAAAGCATGTTGATGAAGGCAAACACAAGGCTAGAGTCCAGATCTGTTAATTTCCCATACAGGATGTGTAAGAAATTTCCATTTAAATTAAATTAAGAATTGCAAATCCTACAACAGGTTTTGATATCTCTGATCTTATAGTAAAAGTAAAAAAAAAAAAAAACCAAAAAAAAACCAACAAAAAAACCCCCACAACCATGTATCGATACATATCATGAGATTAAACACCATAGGACTGAAATTATTAAAAGCTATTCTCTAGTCAGAGCCCTGCTCTTTTTTCACTTAACCGCAGCATTTACAAAAAAAAAACCCACTTGTTTTTACCAATCTATATATTTCCCAAAACTCATTTTAAGTGGGCATTTGCAAAATCAAATTTTAATAAATTTTATACACAGTTCAGACAATGATGATATAAAACATCCAGAACCAGATATTTCCAGGTAGTTCATGAAGAAGTACTTAACCACACTACATGGAATCACAGAATTTTGAAGAGATCTTGAAAGATCATCCAGTTCACTTCCTTTGCCAGAGTAGGACCACCTAGAGTAGGTCACACAGGAACTCATCCAAGTGGATTTTCAATGTCACCAAAGAAGGAGACTCAACAACCCACCTGTGTAGTCTATTCCAGTGCTCCCTCAGCTGAACAGTGAAGAAGTTCTTCCTTGTGATTCTTTGGAACCTCTTATGCTTCAACTTGTAGCTGTTGCCCCTTGTCCTATCACTGGATATCAGTGAGAACACCTTGGCTCTATCCTCCTGACATCTGCCCTTTACATATTTGTAAGCATTAGTGAGGTTATCCCTCAGTCTCCTCTTCTCCAAGCTGAAGAGCCCCAGCTCCCTCAGCCTTTCACCAGAAGGGAGATGCTCCTCTCCATCATCTTGGTGGCCCTGCACTGAACTCTCTCCAGCAGCTCCCTGTCGTTCTTGAACTGAGGGGACCAGAACTGGACACAATATTCTAGATACGGTCTCACAAGGGCAGATATGCAGAAACATAAAGGTAGTATGCTTGGATATAGTGTATAGGTAACATCTTCACTTAGGTCCTGCAAATGAACAAGACATCCCAACTGTCATTACAGTCTGTGGATATCTAGTGGTATGTATAGTTGATCAAGGCTGCCGGGATATTCAAGTAGCCAAAGGGAGACAAATAACCTAAAATAATCTAAGACTCTAGTGACAATGTTAACTAAATCTCCACTGACAGTAATGGGAGATTAAACATCTAGATCACAAACACCTGCACTTAGATACTTGAATATAGGAATCAATCTTGCATCGAAGCATTCCAAGGCTGCCAAAACTTTCCTTACTGTTAAACAGAATTTTCACACTCTGAAATCACTTTCTTACATGACCCACAAGGGCAGAACTGGATATCAGCAAAACCATTGGTCTGCATTAGCTATTTCAGATTTCAAAGTTTACCTTCAGTCAGTTCATCATATACAACAGGAAATGCTGATCTGAAAACTCTGAATATTATAAGCATCTCCAAGTTCATTGTCAACAGAGATGCACTAGCCATGTCTACAGGAATGAATGTGCATTATTAACAAGAATTACTTACATTCCACAAAAGGTGAATAAAAAAGGAAAGAAAACACTATTTTATATGTAGCTCAAATATTTTTTCTATCAGATGAACTGTTCACCTGGAATAAGAAAAAATGAGAAAGCAGCGGACAGCAACACCTTACGAAACAGGCGAGGAATGTTTCTTTTCTGTGATTTACATGCAATTCCTTGCAAAAAGCTACTGCTACCACCTGCTCAGTTTCAACAAGAGAAAATACTTCCGCTCTCTGATCAACATTTATTTAACTACCAGTGACTAAGAACAAATCTAACAGATTTCAGTCCTTTGTAAAACCAAACTTGGGCATTTTACTCCACTGCCACTATTTCAAAAATACATGTCCATTTCTTCCCCACAGCAATTTGTTCCCCACTCTCTGCTTCCCCCTCACCCTCTGCCCCAACAAAAACTTTGTGCTTGAATAAGTACCTACCAGTGGGCTTTTTTGTTGGTTGTTTTTTTATTAAGAAACTGAGGTAATATAAAAAGTAATTCACAATATCAATATCATATAAGAAAATCTATTCACTTATTACCAACAAAATCAGAAATGTGTGCAGCAGGCTGGACTCTGCATTACTTAAATATTCTGGAAAAAAAAAATCACTCATCAGCATTTCTGTGAGAAAAACATTCCTGATTTGTGAAGGTAAAGAAATTCTACTATGCCAAGATAAGTAGAGCTCAGATGAGACAGTACTCAAGCCAACTTGAAGACTAACGTGCATCAGCCAATAAAACAATACAAAAAATAGTCAGTAATTATTATTAGAAATCTATGAATGTTTAGTAAAATATTATACTGCCATATGGAAGCTACAGGTAGATCTACATGTTTGCAGCAATATAGTAGTTCTACCTTAGAGGTACATTTTCTTATGTACATGCTACCTGTACCTAAAATAAAACTGTATGTAAGAATTAAAAACATGCATGCACATATTTTTATATATATATACACATACACTTATATACCTACTCCTGTGAATATTTTCATAAAACATACATAGATTTAAATTAAGAAAATTAGCATCTGAGATTTCTCATAGTATACAAATATTTAGCAAAACCAAAATACTTACATTTCTTTCAAAATAAAAACTGTCTGCACTGATTTCTTGCATGGATTTCATCTAACTTGTATATTAAAAATCTTCATTTTTCTCACCTTCACCGTTCCATTCCAAAGAATATCTTACCTACCCAGACAGCTCCCTTGCAGAAAGTTTTCTTTTGTATTGGGATGCCTGGGGGAGGGATAGAAGGAGGAGCTTGGTTGTTCTGACAGAAACAAATGAAGATTTGTGATCTCACTGGGAGCACTGCAAAAAAGGAAAAAGTGCAGGGGTGATACTTTTGAAGAATAATCACCTGAATGTTAATAAATTATTTTATTTCTGCTGAAACCATAGTAACAATTAATAAGAGCAAAGAAGTGGTGGTTTTTGTTCAGCTGGAAATATAGATGTAAAACTGTATGAAAGCAGAAGCTATTCTGTTTCACATTTCATACTGAGGTTTTAAACAGCTGAACTTTCCGGCATACATTAAATATTGGCACAAAATTTGCCCTTCAATAAAAGCTTTTGGTTATGAATTAGAGTTACATATTACTGGCTTTCATTCCTTAATTTGTCTTTCAGAGCTACAAACACATTCCGTATCACATTATGCTACAACTTCCATTAAATCCTACCAACCTTGTTTACACAAAATAAACTCACAAGATTTATCCTCATACCTGAAATTGCTTGTATTTCTTTAAAGAAAAGTTATGTCTAAAGTCTGCTAGCAATTGGAAATGAAAAATAACAAGTATACGTGAATGGTAAGCCCTATTTCTAAGTACAAGTATTTCTTTTACAGTTACATCAACAGAACACATTGCTGTCCATTTTTTTTTCTACTCTTTCTTGGGTAAATTCTAAATCTTTCCTATCAATAAGCAAGTTACTATGGGTTTTGCTAGAAGAATTCTCCTGAAGCAACTATGCTGTCCTTAAAAAGCCAGGCAGCCCTGATGCATGCAAATAGAAAAATAATTGTGATCAAACACTTTGCTTGATAGGTATCATCAGCAAAGGAAACAACTAAAGATTGTTTCAAAGAAATAAAGACACTAAGTGTTCTCTGAAGCATGCAGTAATAAGCCATTTTAAGTTCCAGTGTAAGTTATTTTTCCAGAAAGCAACAGTATGTTCTCCAAACAAGTTCAATTAAGAGAGTAGAATTTTAAAGGTCAGTAAAGCATCATTCCCTAATGGCACTATAACTGCTACAGTCAAAAGTAACCACATTTATAATGCTGTATCAGCTGGAATCACTAAATACAAAGAAGATCCTTACCTGGATGTATTGTTTCTTCTCTATCTTCTTCACCAATCTATCCCTGTGACAATCAGAGCACAGGGAATGAAGACAAAACTCAAAGGAGCACTAAGAGTTACACTTCTTCTGCCCTTATATAATATCACACTGTAATATCTACAATCAGAAAAAGGGAAGCTGTGGAAAGCAAGATTTTATCTGTAGCTGTGAAAAGAAAGCCTTTGGTCTTACCACTAAGAGCAAACCTTTTAGACAAGTAACTTCTACCGTTACTATGTAAAATTTACTTTCTCCCCTCAGGAAGGTAGGTTCTTAACAGAGGAGCAGGGAGCAGAAAACTAGCTTCACAGTAAGAACTCTGTTTTCTTCCAAGTTTCATTCATTGATTGTTCTACAGAATAATGAATAAGGGGGGGGGGGGAGTTGAAGTTTGATGGCAAAAAGATAATGTTCATTACAGAAATTACTAACTCTGTTAATGTAGTCACCATGTTCTTGACACAGATTTGCCACTTCCATTAACTGCAAAGTATAGCACTCTTTCCATTTTACTGCCAGAACACAAGATAAATATTTTTTCTTGGTAGCATTAGTACCCCACCATTAGTCTAATGACTAAGAGTGCGCAGATGTCAAGAGCTGAAAAAAACAGATTTCTGGTATAATTAAATGTATCTTGTGACTGTGCCACAACTCTAAACACTCGATGCTGCTTTAAACTACCTTTTGGATAAATTCAGTCATTAAATATATAATCCATCTGATAGAGGGTCATGCAATGTGCATGAACTTCAAATTCTGTCCAGTCACCTTATCTGCTAGTTTCTAGCTGCTGAGAAATACTTTGTGGTATACTCCTAGAAATCTGTGTCTCCTATATTCAGTGTGGTAACAGACATATAACGTGTTCCTCTGTCTTAGAGAGAGAAGGGTTTACACAAGATTTCTCTTCCTATTTTTCCCATTTGTAAGACTGAAACCACTATTTAAGTTCCTAACAAATGCTGCACAATTTCCCTGCTTTTCCTATCTGATTGAGTCTTTACCTCAACACCTCACTGACCAGGGATCCCCTACTATTTGTGAGAAGTCTGAAATTCAGATCACTGAAGTACTTCTCAATACATCCCTCTTTAGGATAAAACTGTTCCTTTAAGATAATATAGCTACAATTGGCTAAAATGGACAGACAGAAGATACCACAAGGGTACAAGAGGGAATGGAACTTAAATTTGAAACAAATCAGCCACCATAATTAACTGATGAATCTGTAAATACAATTCTGAAATTTCTATGCTGACCTGTTCAACAGATTCTTCATATAATACTCACACAACACTCCAGCACAGAAATTTTTAGTAAAGTGTTTTACAGAGATAAAACACTGTTAGCAACAAGTCAATGGAAAAATCAACATCACTTTACTTACATGCTAAAAAAAAATCCAGTAACTTCAACCACAACAGTTGGAAGGAAAATTATCCGAGCCTGAGAAAGACATTTCATGTTTTCAAGAAATGGATCCTGCGAAACGAAATCGTACGTTACATAATGAGATCATGTCATCCACTGATGAAGAACTCCATGGAATTTGATATAAAGTCTATTTCTACTGTTTTAATTTAGGTGAAGATTCTCACAGAGACAAATCACAACCGCTAATTACAGAGTTTATTGCACCATCTAGTTATGGTTCAGCGCCCATTAGTCGACATCAACCACAAGTGATTCTGAGACAAATACGGTGCTGTCAACGATCTCCCATTAGAATCGGCAAAGGCAAACCACTGAAAAAGAAAAGCCCACAGAACACAGAACATTCAGCTGTGCGCAAAACAGTAAATAGGTGTGAATATAGACATCAAAATACTCTCCTGCAGGCAAAGTCTCAGTCTCTGGAAGGTAATGGATGGAAATCATGTCAGATGGTACATGAGTATGGTGTATTTTTAGTTTCCTTAAAGCTAGCAACACCAGAGGAATAGAGAATGTCTCTCAGGCAAAATAAACACAAATCACAATAGCAAGAAGCTAAATTCACAGAAATCAGCTGTTACTTTTGCCTCCATAACATATATAAGAAAAAAAGTCTTCCAGGTCACTTTAGAATTAAAAATAAACAGCTCCTCCTCATTAATGCAAATGGTAAAACCTGCAGAAGTGATATCACGACAGACAGAACTCAGCAGAAAATCCTAGGTTTTCTACCTTAGAAATCTGATTTCCTCTTTAGCCCTTCAACCTGCACACTGGCCTGGAGCAACAGCACTACATACACATCTGCAGAACGTGAAGCAAATAGTTTCCTTAATTCTGTTTGAAGCAGAGGCAATTACCAGTGATAATTCTGTCACTGATCAGTGCCTGGGAAAGTTTGCTTTTGGTGCAGTGGCTCTTCAGCCGATCTTTTTCTGGGGCAGCCATGGAACAGCAACACAGAACTCAGATGTAATTGCACAAACATGGTCCTCCTGAAGACTGCATTTGTCAAAGTGCTGATGTCAAACATAATAAAAAATACGTACACTTTCTGTTCTGTGCATAGATTTTTAGAGTCTTTTGGGAAAGGGAAAGGGAAAGGGGAAGGGGAAGGGGAAGGGGAAGGGGAAGGGGAAGGGGAAGGGGAAGGGGAAGGGGAAGGGGAAGGGGAAGGGAAGGGGGGGGAGGGGAGGGGAAGGGAAGGGAAGGAAAGGAAAGGAAAGGAGAAAAAGGAAAAGGGACAACCTAATCAAAACCATCTTGGTTACGTCTTTCAGGTAAATACTTTTTGAAAAATAAAAATATTGTACAGGATAAAACAGCAAATTCAGTGATGGTTTCCATCATAGTCAATCACTCACATCAGAAGCAGACAACCTGTTCCAGTGACTCTGGTGCATGGTTAGTCAACAAACTAAAGCTGAAAGTTGAAAGTAGTCAAATGTGAACTTAAGAAAAGGGCATATGCATCTAAGAGGATGGACAACTACGTACTGAAGCAACTTGCAAACACTTGTGGCCTTCTCAAATACTGAAATCATCAGTGTTTGATTGCATTAGACCTTTGTTTCTTAACCCCCACCTAGCTCTATGTACATACATATACAGTCCCATAAATGATACTGAGATTTTCATATTACACTATTTCTTTGTAATATCTAGTTGGTGCAGCATATCAGTGATTAACCCTCATGCTTATAGCTCATAAATGAGATCCCTTCGCAGAATCACAGAATGGCAGAGGTTGAAAGGGACCTCTAGAGATCATCTAGTCAAATCCCCCTGCCAAAGCAGGTCCATCTAGATCAGGTCACACAGGAAAATGTCCCGTTGTGTTTTAAAAAGCTCCCAAGAAGGTGATTCCACACCCTCTCTGTGCCAGGGCTCCCTCACCTCAACAGTGAAATAGTTTCTCTGTAATTGAAACTTTTTGTGTTGCAGCTTTTGTCCATTACTCCTTGTCCTATCACTGGACACTACAGAAAAAAAGTGTTGCCCCATCCCCTTGACAACCACCTTTCAATTACATGTCTTACTTGTCTTAATCTTCTACATGGTTATGTAATGCAGGCAGTTCATTGCTAAGCAATGACATTTTGTAGTCCTTGATATTCAAGCACTTGCAGCAGATACATTGGAAATGAAAATTAGCTGCAGAGATTTCTGTTCATTACAGCTGCAACTTCAGAGAACTTGTGATCCTCCCTCCTATCTGTAACCTAAACTGGCAGACAGGGAGAGAGGCATACCCACAATTTGGGAATACTGTAACCTCTGATATCACATAAAGAGCTATCACAAAATAATGCACACACATTTATTATGGTGCAAACTCAAGTGCATTCTTCATGGGCTGAATTCATTGTGCTGATGGCAAAAAGGTTTGGGATTCTCCTTTTTTTCAAGATGTAGATGATGTTCCAGGAATGTCTCTTATAAAACAACATATCCCCAGAACAAAATTGTTATGAAGTGGCAGACAAAAAGAAAAGTAATAGGGAAGCACATCTTCTTTTGTATACATGGAATGCAGAATAACTAGGCATTACAATAAACCAAATAAACAATAAACCAAAACAAACACACTCACACAAGGTATTATATTCCATGAAATATCTAAAGGCATGCGTCTGTCAAAGAAAAAAAATTAGAGGCTCTGGCCGATAAGTATCTTTGAGATAAACCAAAGGCTTGTCCTGCAGAAATGCCTCTTGGAAAAGAATCTCACAGTGTAAAATACATGATGTGTTTATCAATATAATAATTTATATGATTGCCATTTGCCTTCCTTCATGCTGCACAATGGAATAAGAAATGACACAGACATGAAATTTCGTATTTGGTAAATAGCTAATTGGCTTTACAGAATAACAGGAAATGGCTTTTATGGTAAGTACACATTAAACGCACTGTTACACAAAGTAGCTTTCTGCCTAATGACCTAATGTACACTGAATAAGTCTGAAAATTAGCTCAATGCCTGAAGTTCAAGTTATTCCATCTGTTTCTCCTTAGTGTTCTGAAAAAAAAAACCAAAACAAACCAACCAAAAATAGTATTAATACTTAGTAGGTGGAGAGAGGTTCTCCTCCTCCTCTACTCTGCCCTCGTGAGACCACATCTAGAATATTGTGTCCAGTTCTGGGCCCTTCAGTTCAAGGACAGGAAGCCGCTGGAGAGAGTTCAGTGCAGGGCCACCAAGATGATGGAGAGAAGCATCTCCCTTTTGACGAAAGACTGAGGGAGCTGGGGCTCTTCAGCTTGGAGAAGAGGAGACTGAGGGGTGATCTCACTAATGCTTACAAATACATAAAGGGCAGATGTCAGGAGGATGGAGCCAGGCTGTTCTCACTGATGTCCAATGATAGGACAAGGGGCAAGGGGTACAAATTGGAATGAAAGAGGTTCCAAAGAAACGTGAGGAAAAACTTCGTCACTGTGAGGGTGATGGAGCACTGGAATAGGCTGCCCAGGTGGGTTGTTGAGTCTCCTTCTTTGGTGACACTGAAAATCCACCTGGATGAGTTCCTGTGTGACCTACTCTAGGTGGTCCTGCTCTGGCAGGGGGGTTGGACTAGATGATCCTTCGAGGTCCCTTCCAACCCTTAAGATTCTGTGAGTCTGTGATTTTCTATTTCTCAAAAGTAAGATGCTAAGAGCACACAAAATATTGCCACTACCGTCTCTGAAAGATTTTCAGTACTTCTGACGCAATCTTGGTAACACAGTTAGCAAGCTCATTGCACAGCTCCAAACACAACCATGAAAAAACAAATGCAAGAGCACTAGCAAAGGTTGAGTCATTTGGTTTCAAACCTATTTCTTACTGTATCTCCCTGTTAGATTAAAGTCTGAACTTCATCATGTCAGGAATGTAACAGGTAAAAATTACGTAACACCAATCAGCTTTACAAATTAAAACCCAACCAACCAACCATATATGACAGTGATCTAGAATACAGTATTTATCAGTTAGATTAACACAGGAAAGGAAACTTAAAACAAATCTAATGCTGAAATAATTTATCTCTTTTCTCCAAAGCCTCCTGGATTTCAACTCTTTCTGCCCCTTTTCTCTAGCTAGCTGGGGTATCTGATACATCAAAATGGATGGAAAATTTACTTTCTTCCTTTGCTTCCTGTTGCCATCCCAATGGATCTGTATCTCCTGCTTACAATAACTGGCAGTCCTTAAAAATGTATTTGCAGTCACTGTTTTGCTACTGTATCTGCAGAGCCCTCTGCTCATATCTGGCTCAGCTGCAATCCACACTCAGACATGCCAACTGCCTTAGTGACTCGAGACATTCTCTCTCTGATGCCTCATTCAGCAGTGAAAAGTAGAGTGACTGGAAACTAATTAGCAGTGGCTTCTGTTAGATTTTTTGTAACTATCATCTCATCGTACATACTTCAAGAAAAATAATGCAGAAAACCAAGGGATCTGTCTGATTGTCATCTGAAAACATAGCTTCATTCCAGATGATATTCTACAGTTTCAGGGCTTGATCCAGCAGCAGGAGGTGCAGTTACAGACACAGCACCTCAGAGAACGAGAGCAAAGACTGTGCTCATTGCATACTGAATGTATTTTTTTGTGGTCTTTATCCAGCAGATTTTGGCCTAAAACAGTGGGTTTTATTACTTCAACATCGTGCTTATACAGACAGGTAGAATATGACATCCCTGAAAAATTTAGTTACACAATAAAGTTAAATAGGATTTAAGATCACCAAGTTTCACATTGCATAAAACACAGACTAAATACAGTCATTTCAGTTGCATGAGTCATGCCTGTAAATTATATATAGGCTACAATACTTTTGGTTTCAAGCTATGTAAAGCCTACCATGTCCTTTGAGAATTCTTTTCAGTGATTTGCTGATTTAAGTGTGTCTTCTTCATATCTTGAACTTCTGTACCTCTTCTTCCAACTAGAGAACTTATTACAGCTTTTCCTGTAGGATTAAAGAGGCCTTTGCTTCTGAAGAACATTTTGTACTTGTAAAACTACTTTTTAAAAAATGGGGTTGGAAGTGGCATCCTCACGACAACTACTTTGTGTTTTAGCCTAAACCATCATCAATTCTGCTGATGGTATTTGTTTAGTCTCTAGTTACAACAGATGGTGATTCCAAAATTGCCATATGCAACAAGGCATTCTAGTGCTTCTCTGCTCTCACTATCAGTGAGTGCTTCATTTGAATTTTCTGAACTGTAATCTCAGCCTATTACCTCTTGCTTCACTCATCACACACACTTATTTTTGATTATTTGAAAACTGCTATCACACATCCTTTCATCTTGTCTTCTGTAGACAAAATCCATCTGAATTTTACGTCGCAATTCATACTTCTCAGGCTCTAAGTCATCCTTACAGCATATTTCTAAATCCTGTCAACATTTGCTTTAAATGCTGTGACTGTTAAACTTCACAAAGAGGGAATGGAGGAGAAGAGAGAAGAAGCCGGGGCATTCAATAGCATTCTTGAACCTACCATTATTAAGGAAATATCACCTTTATATGCTTACCTATTAAAATGATTATTCACCTAATACTTACATTCTAGGCATTTCCTTCCTTACTTCTCTCCTTATCTCAACATCCTGGCTTTGCTCCCGAGACCTGTTCTGTTTTCCACTACTTCCTTATTTGGCTCAACAGCCATTTGCCCAATCTAGTGTTCTCAGAAATTCATAATTTAGCCAAAAATTATCAAATTTTCATGGAAATTGAAAAATAATCCCTTGATCATACATACATCATGTTCCTTCTCTTCAAAAACAAAAAGCAAATAGCAAACATTATAAACTAGATCATCTTCTCATGTTCCTAAAACGAAACGAACAGAATGGATGGCTTTACTGTGTATTAAAGAAAACCCTCCCTACAATAGTTTCTGCAAAATATCTTTAGTTCATGCTTGATAAACATACACACAGAAACCAGAAAATTATCACTATTATAATACTCATAGTTTTAGCAGCTGTCATGGTTTGACATGACAGCCTTTTCTGGTAGAGATATCAGGAGCAGTGAGCTGGGCTCGGGAAGAAAGGAGGGATGGGGGAGGGAGATCTTAAAGTGCTGGTTGTAATTTTCTCATCATCCTACTCCCTTTTGCTTTTATTCTGTTCTGATTCTTGTAGAATAAACATTCCTACTTTCCTCTCTAAGTCCAGTACTGGAGTTTGTTTTGCCCAGAACCGTAATTGGCAGTGAGCCCTCCCTGCCCTTGTCTTCATCCTCAAAAACCTTGCTTATCTTTTTACTCCCATTTCGCTGGGGCCTCCACCATCCTAATGAGGGTGGAGGTGAATGGGGGCAGCGAGCGAGAGACTGTCATGGTGCTGCTGTGCTAGCTGGGCCAAACCACGACAGCAGCCTACACTAAATATGATCTTTGTTGGACGAGGAAATCTCCAGAGATCACTTCCAACTGTAATGATTCTCTGATACTGAGAGATCACTGTACTTTTTTCCTCCTTAAAGTAATGCATTGTTGACCTAAAAGGCTGAAGAATTACTGCATTATATATATTAATAACAGCAATTATGCACAATAGTTTTTTGATGCATGAAAATAGAGGAAAAGCAATTTTTCCATTGCATACTAATATGAAAATCAAAGGTTCTCTGTCCACGAGTAAATTCAATTTTAAATCAAACGTACAAAAGATGACGACTGCCCTTGAAGACACACTATTAACTTTACTGAATAATCCACTTGTGATTATGGATAATTAAATGATGATTAGGGTTTATGGATGAAATTATTATTTAATTTTATCAAAGAATAACAAAAATTAAATCAAAATTTAAAATCTGTACGAGAAAAGAAGAAATTAAAGTATGCACAAAAATTATCATGTTATGAAAAGTTGTCAGCATCTTAATGGACTAATGCATGCTGAAATGTAGTAGGAAATTTTGCTCAGTATTTATTTACAGAGAAAACTTCATGCTGCCTCATTTTGCTCCAGTCCAGAAACCAATAAGAGCACATGCTTTATCCATGACAGCATCTGAAACACTTTGACAACTACCAGTAGCCTGAAGTCAGTACACAAATAAACTCTGAACAACAATAACAAAAAAGCTTTAATCTTATATTGGGGGAAAAAAACATTTAACAATAAATCATAGAATCATAAAATGGCAGGGGTTGGAAGGTGCCTTTAGAGATCACCAAGTCCAGCCTCCCTGCAGAAGCAGGTTCACCTAGATCAGGTGGCATAGGAACATGTCCAGGCAGGTCTTGAAGACCTCCAAGGAAGGATACTCCACAATCCTCTGGGCAGCCTGTGCCAGGGCTCCCTCACCCTCAAGGTAAAATAGCTTTTTCTTATATTTAAATGGAACTTTTTATGTTCCAGCTTCATCCCATCACCCCTTGTCCTGTTACTAGATATCATCAAAAAAACCTCCAGAGAAGGAGACTCCACACCCTCCCTGGGCAGCCTGTGCCAGGGCTCCTTCACCTCAGCAGTGAAATAGTTTTCCCTTATGTTTAAGTGGAACTTTTATGTTCCAGTTTTTTTGTTTGTTTTTTTTTTTTTACATTACCTGTCACTAGATAAAACAACAACAAAGGGATGCCCCATTCTCCTGACACCCACCATTTAGATATTTGTAAATATTAATGAGATCTCCCCTCAGTCTCCTCTTCTCCAGACTAAAAGGCCCAGTTCCCGCAGCCTTCCCTCATAAGGAAGATGCTCCAGTCCCCTAATCCCCTTGGTGTCCCTGTGCTGGACTCTCTCCAGCAGTTCTCTGTCCCTCTTGAGCTGAGGAGCCCAGAACTGGACACAGGACTCCAGATGAAGCCTCACCAGGGCAGAGTAGAGAGGGAGAAGAACCTCCCTTGACCTGCTGGCCACACTCTTCTTGATGCATCCTAGGCTGCCATTGGCCTTCTTGGCCACAAGGGCACATTGCTGGCTCATGTTTAGCTTATTATCAATCAGGACTCCCAGGTCTCTCTCTGCAGAGCTGCTCTCCAGCAGGTCAATCCCCAGCCTGTACTGGTGCATGGGGTTGTTCCTCCCCAGGTGAAGGACTCTGCACTTGTTGAATATCATGAGGTTCTTCTCTTCCCACCTCTCCAGCCAGTTGAGATCCCACTGAATGGCAGCGCAGCCTCCTGGGGAATCAGCCAGTCCCCCCAGTCTGGTGTCATCAGGGAACTTGCTGAGGGTACACTCTGTCCCCTCATCCAGGTCATTGATGAAGATATTGAACAAGACTGGCCTCACAACCGATTCCTGTGGAACTCCACTGGCCACAGGCCTCCAACTCGATTCTGTGCCATTGATCACCACCCTCTGGGCTCTGTCATTCAGCCAGCTCTCAATCCACCTCAAATGCTTCACTTTTCTCTTAGGAGATGGTTTGAATCATATGCTTCCGACTGCTGTAACACAATAACATAGTGGAAATGCTACAGCTAAGGAAAGACTTTGGTCAACACAGGTCTCATATAAGAATAATATCCCTCACTTCCAATTGTGATGAGAACACTACGCATTCAGCAATGCCAGGAAATATGACCTACCTATCAAAATATGTTTAAAGTAGCAGACATAAATGGCTTCTTCTTTTTGTTGCAACCAGCATTGAACAAGAATGTGGATACATGAATGTACCTTTTTTTTTGCCTTATCCCTTTGCACATCTTTTCCTCTCATTATTTTTTTCCAGTAATTATTAGCATCTTTACTGTTCTACCATAATGAAGTAACCGGTGTAAATTAAAGTTGTGCCAAGAAAATTGTCCCGTACACATCTTCATACAGATCCTAACACCAAACATAGTAACAGATGAACACTTTTTGCATTAATAATTAAAGCACCAAAGAGATGTTTGTGAGTTAGGGAGTGGGGAGTGGGATGGGAATTACCTCTGGAAAACAGTATTTAAGCTCATATCATAATGAGATATACCATAATTTCATACCTGCTAACGAGACAAAATAACAATCTTTCCTGGTCTTTAGGAAAATCTTAGGGAAGTCTTCGCTACTCTGCTCAAAGGAGACAGCCTCAAAAAAGATGTGAGACAATCTTGTTTTAAGCATTTATCCCTTACCACAGACCTTAAAAAAAAAAAAAAGAGTAGACCTGGGCACTGAAAGGGTGTATGTAAAGCCTCTGGTACCTCAGAAGCACTGCCCATCACACTACATCGGGCTTGGAGCTGCAGCACCTCAAGGCTGGCATCTCAGCTCAAGGCAGAGCGATTCAGAAGGGGATAAATGACCTCAAATATGCAGAGCCAAAGGGGTAAAAACATGGTCCCTGGGGCACTGTAAGGAAGGAAGTCGGCCAGAAGCAGCAGCACAGGGAACGACACAGAGAATAGTATTGGAGGAGGCTGAGAGGAGAAGTGATCACTCTCTGCAGCTACCTGAAAGTGGGTTGTAAGCGAGGAGAGGATTGGTGTCTCCAGTAATGAGTGACAGGACAAAAGGAAACGGTCTCACGTTGCACCAGGGGAGATTTAGATTGGAGCCGAGGAAGAACTTTTTGCCAGAGAGGGTTGTCAGCCCCTGGTGCCAGGCTGCCCAGGGAGGTGGTGGAGTCCCTGTCGCATCGGAGGGAAGACACGGGCACTCAAGATGAGTGATCAGCGAGCTTCGTTTATTAGTGGCACTTATCCAATACTTATACAATGGTTAATTAGCT
>WBNH01009054.1:219270-260201 GCA_013401255.1 Urocolius indicus
TGATCACCACCCTCTGGGCTCTGTCATTCAGCCAGCTCTCGATCCACCTCACCATCCACTCATCCAAGCCACACTGCCTGAGCTTTCTGATGGGGATGTTATCCGAGACAGTATCAAAAGCCTTGCTGAAGTCAAAAGTAGGTGACATCTGCTGCTCTCCCCTCATCTAGCCAACCAGTCATGCTCTTGTAGAAGGCTGTCAGGTTAGTCAAATAGTATCTCCCCTTCATTAAATCCATATTGACTTCCCAATTATATATAATAAATATATAAATTGTATTTATATGTAATACTTGAGCAAACAAATAGCCAGTGAGTTGATTCCCTTGTAAAAGTCTAAAATTAACTTCTTATTTCTTTCCGTTACTTCTACTCTGTGGCCTGGAGTGCTTGATCAAAATTCAGATATCGTTCTTAATTTAAAAGTTTATTTTAAGGGATGCATCTGCCCTGCCAAGGTACTATGGCAATAGATTTTTCTTTGCTTGGTGGTTAGCTGCTGCTTCTCTCATTTTTTGATACAATTACAATTCATGTCAGATCTCATGGAATTCTGAGGAAAAAGCAGGTCCTTAAATTGCTCTCAATAGCGTTTGTGTCTTTGAAATGTTTCTCCACTTACAAACAAGGAACGAGTGCCCTTAGAGCTCAGCTCTTCACTGTTTCCTCCACTATGATGATGTGGTGGTATTTTTAAAATCAGATTCTATCCATCTGTTATGGCAGAATCTGTTAGAATGTAATGTAGCATGGGTACAAGAATTCAGATTGGCTGATACCCATGCGGGAAACACAGAGTATAGGTCCTGTGAGAAATTCAGTTGGCTTAGTGTGCTGAAATATATCTGTTGACAGTAGCTGTATCTCTGGAGCTCTTAGTCATTAAAGTGATCAGTCCTGACCCGTTTAGGGTACTGAATCCCATAAATTCTTTATAATGAGGGTCCATCAACTTGTAATGCTTGTGCACTGCTGCAGTGAAAGGTTCTTGTTCGTTATGGGGTTTTATAAAAGCTACAGCAATATAACTGTAAAATGCCTTGGTCATTATTAAAATATTTCATAGCTCACAAATCTTGCCCCTCCCAGACCATCACAGTAATAAACCCACTATGACCTCTATCATAGTCATTATTATCTCCATGGTTTGCAGCTGGCTGTGTGAATCAAGGAGTGACCAAAGCAGTGACGTGCTCTCAATCTGCCCTGTTGGAAGTGAAAGCTGTTGGGTACTCAGCCACAATTTTTTGGTGACCTCTCAAGGCAGAGTATGGCACCTTATCTGGTACCTTATCTTCTCTGGATTGATAGAGATGTGTCTGCTGCAGGTCAGAGCTGTATTTCAGCACAGCAGTTTCTTCTCAGCTGAGAGCCTGTTGCCTTTGCATCATTTAGATACGTGTGTGTACATACATACTTGAATATACACTTTATCACTTTTACACTTTATGGGGCATGTTTGTATGGTTACTATATTAACTAATAGTTCTTATGAGGGTTGGATTGGGGGCAGGGAATGAGAGACATGATCCGTCTCTCAGATGGTCTCTGCCATTTCTCTCTTCTCAGAGGAGGGCAACTCCTGCTCCAATACAGGGTCCCTCCCAGAGGACACAGTCCTTAATGAACATCTCTGACGTGGTTTCTTCCCAGCAGCTAGAGTGTCTGTGAATGTGAAGTCCCTCCCACGGGACACGGCCTCCTCTGGGCATAGTCACTGCCTCTGGTGCGGGTTCCTTAATGAAGTGAGTCGCTGCCCTTGGCACTGGGTCTTTTTCAAAGTGCAAACAAATCTATGCTTCACCAATCCACAGGGTGCAGGGGGGGTCTCTGCTCCAGCACACCTCCTCTTCACTTGCTGACCTTGGGGTCCGCATGGTCACTTTTCTCTCTTCCAAGTCCTTGCACCACCATCGTCCAAAAAAGTCAGAAGGATCAAAGAACAAGAAGGAACAGGAAGAACCCCTCCTCTTCCAACTTTATCTTCTTAAAAACTGATCCTGAAGGCACCCAGTGGCTCAGCCCCAGAAGTGGGTCTGACTCAGAGCTGGGGAGAGTTTTGAGCGACTTCTAACAGGAGCCATCTTTAAAGCCCCTTCCTCATTACCAGAAACAGCTCCACACAAACCCATGATGGGAGCACATGCTTAATTTGGATTCGGATTTTTTCCCCATGATATGCACAAACCCACCATCATTTCCTGTTCTTTATACAGTAGGGATTTATTTTCGTTCTTACTCTTACATCTTAATTTTTTAAGACAGTGTATCAGGAAAAGTATGCCATTTCTTCTTTGTAAGTTTGAGGAGGGACAAGAGCTATCTGGTTGAATTCTATGAACAGTAGCAGTTCCTGCTGGATCACTTCATAAACATCAAGATTTTTTGTTGTTTTGCCATCTTTTTTCCATCTAAGATGTCACATATTTACGTACACAAAAAAAGGAACAGTAAGAAATAAGTTTTTAAAAATCTAATTAATTCTAATTTAGTCAGTTTAAATCTCATTTTTTAAAGATTCTACTTACAGCAGAGTTACTTTGTCAAGTTTTTCAGAGGAAGGAAGAAAGATGATGTTATACTTCATGCTCTTAGATCTACCACAGACTCATTAAGCCTGGAGGAATGTAATTGCTCCGTTCTCTTAAAGTATAAACAATTCTTGCCAAGAGGCATTTGGCTAAATTCATGTGTGGAATTTAAAGGGATAAAGGGCACATTCAATTTAACCTTCATCTGAATGTTTCAGTAGTGATGATAGTGAGAAATGGTTGTCGTTATTGCCCAGTCATGTCTTTGAACGATGGAAAAACAGCACCCACTGGAGCCAACAGCCAGAGATTCAAGGTCTGGATGGAAATAAGATAGTTATGGAAATTCTATTGTAGAAAGAACTGAAAATTGTTATACTACATCTAATCTTAATGAGCCTTTTTCACTGCTAGTTTCTGTGTTAAGAACAATATTTAGTTTTGCAAGAAAAATATTTTATCCATTGTATTTTAAGGAATTATGAAACGACTTTGAGTCCTTCAAGATTAACATAGAAATATGACTTGCTCTAGTAAATAAGATACGTCTCATATATGATCAATATTTTCACAGGATTGTGTGGTTTATTTGCATTTTTTAAATAGTTATTTATGTCAGTTCTTTACTTGAACTCCTCTAAATTAAACAGGCGGCATTGTTATGAGCAAAAAGCTCTTAAAATGCTTCGGTGCCTAACATGGTTTGACAGTCTTGTTTATGAGTCTCTACCTGCAAGTGTAACAAATATGGGATGTGACTGACCAAAGAGGAGCAAATCCAAAAACTGAGGATTTGTCAACAAGTATCCTGCTAAGATTGGAGAAGCAAAAGCCAAAGGGCCCCTGCTCATCTTGACTCTGACAGTGTATTTCAGGAAGAGGTTCTTACTAGTAACCAGCATCACATTTTATCTGCTGACCTTTAGGTTTTTAATTCCTTTCATTTGTGTGTTACCTCCTCACACCCAGCATTTTTAACCGAATACTTTCATTGGCTTTATTCATAGAGTTTGAAAGCAGCATGAATTTTATAGCCATCCCTTTGCTTTGTGTTTTCTATCAGGTTAGGCCTTGACTTTGTAACATTCTTTTACTGAAGTGGTCTGTGTGGGTCTTCTAGCAATGCAGACGTTACATGATCAAGCCCAAGTGAGGTGATGCACATACATCGTGCTCTCTCCATAACAAAAAATAATAATAATACTTAAAATATTTGAAATGTTTCAGCACAACACTGTTATGCGTGGTTGACAATGTCTTCTCTCTGTCTCTGAAGCTGTGTGTAGGCAGACTTGAATATGAATAGCAATATTAGGGATATGATTGGAATGGGTGAAGGAAACCAAGAACACTGGAAATTGGGAAACTAATCTGAAATGGGGAGGAAGAGCTGTGACCACAAGGACTTTGAGTGGCTAGCAAAGGCGAAGAGCAAGGTGTGCTTTAAAAGCACTTGGACATCATGTAATAAGTCTAGTAAAAGGCTCGTGGAATGATGATAGAGAGAATGAAGACAGAAGGATTCAGAAGGCTGTTTAATTTTGATCCTCTAGTGTTGGTCTATAGACCTCTTGTAGCCATGGAGAGTAGGACAGGATGTGTGCTTTCTGAAAGCATTGCTGCTCGTTCTGTGGTACACTGGGATGTGATAATTCATTTTGAGTTGCTGCCCATGTGACAAAATGGACCTGTTAGTTGTTGTGCTATAGAATCTGAGATGCTGCAAAGTATTTCTTCAAAAGCAAGGACCTCTGAACATTTTATTTTGTGTAACAGAGATCAGATCTGATAAACATTTTCTTTATACAGCTGTAACGCAGTTTTTGGAGTGCAAATTTGCTTTCAGGTCTCTCACTCAAGAGTGCTGCTTGAAAATGCTTTTTAAATGCTGGTCCTTATGCATCCAAATGATTCCCGCTGTGGGCAGATTGGATTATACCAAGCCTAAAATTTTACCTCGTTCTGATTATATTTTACAGGATTTGGGAAGAGGCAAAGCTAGCAGCTTCCCCTCCTTTCTCTGAGTATGAGAGCTTTCCTCATAGTAATGCATAAACCCTGTGACAGGAGAGGTGCAGCACAGTGTGAATGCGGTAGCTCTGAAGAAACTGCAATACCTTATGATTATATTTACTGAAGGGTAACAACTGTCAAATCCAGAATGAAAGACACTAAAGGAATAATTTATCTGAAAAAAAAAAAAACCAGTAAATATTTGTGCATCATGATGTATTAGAAAGTAGGTAGTTTTTTAAAACTTGATTCCAAAATAATAGTGACACCTGGAATAGCTGGAATTTACATCTGCAGTCTTTCAGTGCTTTGTAGTCATTAGCAACCAGATCCTCTCTCCTGTGAATCTTGGCAATACTGTCACCCCAGCTACAGAAACTATGAAACTGACTTAGGAAGTGAGGCACAAACTCAGTGTGTTGTCTAAGGTCACCCAGAACTTCTGTGCAGAGCAGGGAATTGTACTAAGGATTCTAAGTTTGAGTTGTAATGACTAAATAATGCTTTGGGCTGCGGTTCTAGCACTGCTGGCATCTTCTCTGTGATTCTTCTCCATTTTCAGTAGGAGGGGAAAACAGAACCGAGGTAGTGTTGGTAACCGTCAAACTGGCAGACTTACTAAAAGCTTTGCAAACATTCAATATTTCCTACCTGAGAACCTCACAAAGATGAAGTTGGATTCAGTTACGATTTTGTGGCCAAGTCGGTGTCTTAATACCATAATTGGATTTGTGTAAATGTGTTTTAGGTCTCCTATGTGATTAGAGATGAAGTGGAGAAGTACAACCGAAATGGAGTAAATGCACTTCAGCTGGATCCAGCGCTAAATAGACTCTTCACAGCAGGCCGAGACTCTATTATAAGGATATGGAGTGTCAGTCAGCACAAGGTAAGTGGTGAGAGGATTCGTTCCTAGTCTAATCCTACTTTTTTTCCAAGTTACTTTGCTAGTAAGCTGCCTACAGAAGTACACCTGAAAGTGATTTTTAACAGCTGCCAGTTATTATGATAGGAAGATTATTTTGATGTTGCTTGTAGGGTGATATCTGATGTAGCTGTAGAGTTCTTTCACAAAAAGCTCCAGCAATACTGACTTCAAGCAACTCTGCATTGGGCAACTTTGCACCCATTTGAAGGTTAAAAGATCACAGAAGGTTCTAATAGTCACGGTCTTTTCAATTTGTGATGAGATCTTACAGACTTTTTCTTCATTTGCAGCAAGACCCTTATATAGCATCTATGGAACATCACACGGATTGGGTAAATGATATTGTGCTCTGCTGCAATGGTAAAACATGTAAGTACTTGAATGTTTGGAAACAACAATATTCAGAAATTGTATATAAAATCATACTATCTGCTGCCAGATTTTACATCTCTTTGTTTAGCACCAAAAAATCAATTTGTGACGTGTATTGTAAAGTCGATGAATAGCATAACCAGATGTTTTAGTGACAGTTTCTATGTGTGTATGAATGATTCTTTTAATCCTTTTGAAAAGCAAATTACTGTAGTACAAACACACTCTGAAGTATTACTTAAGCCACTAAAGTTTACTCTTTATTCTTTCTGATTTAGTGATATCTGCCTCTTCAGATACTACTGTGAAAGTGTGGAATGCACATAAGGGATTTTGCATGTCAACATTAAGGACACATAAGGTGAAAAGCGTTATCTGTAAATACTGTGTGTTATCACTGGCAGTCTTTTAAATATTAAGATGTTGACTTGGAATGCACAGTGTTGTTGACTCCTCTTGTTATATTTATTGTAGGATTATGTGAAAGCTTTAGCATATGCAAAAGATAAAGAACTGGTAGCATCTGCTGGGCTGGACAGACAGATATTCCTCTGGGATGTAAATACTCTAACAGCACTGACTGCCTCCAATAACACCGTAACAAGTAGGTACCTGGGGAGGGGAGTGGGGCAAATGCAGTGCATTTTACTGAGTAGCATCTTATGTGTCATTAATTTAAAACTATAGATACCTATTTGTGTGTATACATCAAAATTGTGCAAGAAGTTTTAGTGCTAGTATGTTATTTTAGTAGTTTTGTTCATACGTATTCAGTCTCTTTGATGCATTACATAGTAGCTCAAAATCTGGAGCAGACAACTGTCGTGGCATTTAGAGTAGAGAGCAGGTCTTTAAATGTTTTCTCCTGGAATGTAATGTGCAGATATTCTCTGAAACTTCATACAGCTTTACCTTGAGAAGCTTTTTGCTCTTCAACTAACCTGTTAGAGAAATTTCCCCTTGGGTTATTTGTCAGTGGATTTTTTACATCTTGAAGTTTGGGGTTGTGGGATGTTTGTTTATGTAGATGCTAAAAAAAATGCAGTACAGCTTCTAAAAGCAGGACTTGATAGAATCATCAGGTCTGCCAGAGGACAACATACTAGTGAGATCTAACTCACTAGATGTTACAAGGCAAGGAGAAACTGTCTGTAGATTCTGCTTCTCAGGGTTAATCCTTCATGTCATTACCATCTTTAGAGTAGTCAGAATAGAGCTGGTTAAGTTTCTCTTCCGGGAAGTGTGACGCTAGTCTTCAAGTTCAGTCAGGTTGCTCAGTGAATGAGGTGAATCTGGGTCAGCAGCTTCCTGGTTTGATTTGGCTGTTTTGCAGTAGTTTTTTTTCCAGGAAGAGCTCTAGTTAGACCACAGTGTGATTTGCTGCTTATAGGTAGATTGGAAAAATAAGTGTTCAAAGTGATTGGTCTCTTTCATTTACACTTATTCTTTGACACATGTTTAAACAGTAGCTGAGTCTCAGATGTATGCATTGGGAAAGAACACACTATTTGCTACGGTGCCACACTTGAATTTTCTAAAGAAGACCAC
The DNA here is from genome assembly GCA_013401255.1 of Urocolius indicus. Lineage (NCBI taxonomy): Eukaryota > Metazoa > Chordata > Aves > Coliiformes > Coliidae > Urocolius > Urocolius indicus. The sequence goes on from WBNH01009054.1 coordinate 226,663, forward strand.
TTGCTTCCTCAGTTGTGGGTTAGGAATGATTCAAGAAGCGTCTGCAAGACTGAAATTTGGAATTGGCACAACATACTACTAAGAAATTTCAGAAGTACTTGGCTCTCTGAAGAAGAGGCAGGCTTATAGTTGGGTTTGTGTTAGTTTTTGAACCACTATTTTGGATAATTCTGAAAGGTGCATTAATTTTATGTATTTGGTAGTTTGTACATCCAGAGGCACAACTGGTGCCAGGTTTGCACTTGTTCTGTCTCCAGGGAGGAGTTTTTAATTCAAGTGTAGCCTTATGCTGACAGATCTGTGTAGCCTTCAGAGGAGAGATGGCTTCTAGTGAGCTGTGCTGGACTGCAGAGTTGTGCCAGCATGGCACGTGACTGCACATAACTGAGGAGCTTTACCCTCTATTTCTGAGATTCCTTTTACTGAAAATAGAACTATTTTATCACCAAATTTTGCTGATAACTGAAACTTTTGCTGTCTTCTGGTTGAATGGGGACTTTTTGAAGGAAGAATTTCCTTGCTGGCTCATGGGAAAACTTGGATGAGGGTGGAGGTGGGGAAGTGGTACAGAACCTAAAAGTTTCAAGTGAGTCATGACTGGGGGATGGGAAATACTGAGTAGCTGATGCTTTCTTGAGCCCAAGACCAAGATTTTACCTCTGAGATGACAGAAATAAGTTTGAATTTCTAGAGAGAGAACAGGAATGCTTCATGAGGGGGAGCAAGTGGAAGTGAGGGAGTTGTTTTTCTTTCTTTCTTTCTAGTGCTCCCAACTAACAATGTTTCTGTTGGGAAGAACACAGTATTTGTCCTTAAAGAAAGTGGTTTTCCTCAGTCCTTTCAAACAGTATTTTTTTTTTCCCCAATCCTTTCACACAATATTGATTTTTTTTCAGAGTGCAAATGAAGATTGTTCCTGTGCATTAATTTCCTATCTGATTACAGGGAAGCATTGTACACAAGCCAGCATTAAAAGGAAGCCTATTTTTAAGGAGTCTCTAAGTCAGCATAGCCATAACTTAAATTAAGTGTCGAGATCCTGCTTTTGAGAGATAGACCCTTCTAGAAGACAATGGACTCAAACTTTGATTTTTATTATGGCATAAATTTTGCTTCTATATGCTTAAGATTCTCTCTGCCATTCCTGATGTCCAGCTTGTGATAACTGTACATCATCCTTTCATAAAGTATTATGTTTGTTGAACAATGTGCTAACCTTCAAGAGCCTTTAGTTTTGCTTTTTGTGAAATAATATCACTTGGCTACAAATAATAGATTTCATTTGGAAGTTTACATTTGGAGAGCCATAGCTAGTGGTTAAGAGGACCCTGAAGTAAAGCTGCATCATTCTTGCGCTGTGACAAAATGTTTATGATATATGTCACAAATACTGTGTTAGAAATTTACTTCCATAATAAATATAAATCATTATGTAAAGTTCCGTATTTTTGATGGCAGATCAGTTTCTTGCTATTCTCAGCCTTTCTGGCACACCAATCGTATGGTTTTGAGGCTCAATGAAGTGCCTAATGGTGCTCTCTGAAGAGATGATTTTCATTTGCCATGTTGATGCCTTTCCCAGTTGAGGGATTTGTACTTTAATCTGTCCAAAAGTAGATTAAGCTTGATGGTTCAGAATCCCCCAGCTCTTATAGCAGTTGTGATGCTAAGGAATTGCCATATGGTTTTCACAAATGCAGAGGCAGCATCTGTGGTCATGTAACACACTTCAGCACTGCAGTGTAACTTCAGTAACATCTCTGCTGAACTAAGAGAAGAGCCTTTAATATATATACTGCAGAGTTTTACTGCTGCTTGAAAAACTTGGCTACTTTATTGCTTGTAAAAAAAATCTCTGTACTTAAATGCAAATGCTGTGTATTATAAGATCACATAGAGTAGTATGTTTCTTAGTAAAGCAGTTTAGGAGAGCAAAGGTACCTTAATAGTCCTGGCACTGAATTATGGTGCCAAAAAGGAAGAGCAAAACTGCCTTGACTGTCCTGGCATTGAATTATGGTGCCAAAAGGGCACTAGGATTATACTGACCATAGTTGCAGGGGTTACTTTGTTTTTATTGGTCAGCAGATTAAGAATTGGGATGGGGTTTTCCTAGCAGTGGGCTGTCTGCAGTCTTCCGTGTTTTTAAAGCAACTCCTATGCAGGGTATTTTCATGGATCAAAAGATACTAAAATACTCTAAAATGCCATCGTTGAGTGAATAAGAATGTTTTTCAAATGACAGCATCAAAATTGCCAATGTAAATTTTCTTTTGAAACAGCTTCTTCCCTGAGTGGGAACAAAGACTCGATATACAGCCTTGCAATGAATCAAATGGGAACAGTTATTGTGTCGGGGTCCACTGAAAAGGTGAGCAAAAATCCACTGTGGCTCAATTCCACTTCAAAGTTTAGTATAAATATGCAACTTTATTGATTTTTTTCTTTTTCAACATCATGTATGTAGCAGCTTTTTGTGTTTTTAATAGTGAGGGCAAGCACTTTAAGTGGAAGTGTGTCTGATAAAAATACCTGCTTCAGGCTGAAGATGATTGTATACCATATAGCTTTAATACACAGAAGTGACAACCAAATCATCTTGTGTAGCCCTCTGTCTATCAGAGATTGTTACATTTCACCACAGGAGCTCTGATTTGGGGGGATGGGGGCATGTTACTCAGATGATTGTAAAAGCTGAAACAGATGCCACAGGTAAGAAAGAAGGGTGCCAGCAATTTGTAAGACCTCCGCAGAAGGTGGGAAATAAGTGAGCTAATGAAATTCAAATGTTCTCAAGAGACAGCCCATTCATGCCCTTTTTGTAAAGGAAGGTGAAACACCCTAAAGTCTCCTGCAAGTCCGGTATTTTTTACCTAATCTAGCCTTGAGTAAATATTGGAAGTTAATATAAAAATGAAAATAGGATCAACCAGCGAAGCATTGGAGAGGATTCTCAGTCTTTTTTTTTTTTTCCCCCCACATCACACTGTCCTGTTTCCAGTTACTTCCATTCTTTAATTTCTTAAGAGACAGAAAAATGAACAAGTGAAATTTAAATCAAGCAAAGAAAATCACATCTGATTAGAGATGCATAAGGTGTAGTTATGTCTATGTTGTTCTGCCGAAGCACGTTTTTAGTGATGAATGTCTGCGTGTTCAGAATAAGGGTCAATTTATTTGGAAAGGGTTAATCTGCTGTGGAGAAAATACATTAGTGGGAAGAGTGATTTGAATTCAATGCCTGTTCACATAGGTTCTAAGGGTGTGGGATCCGAGAACTTGTGCAAAACTAATGAAACTCAAAGGGCACACGGACAATGTGAAAGCTTTGTTGCTGAACAGAGATGGCACCCAGGTATGTGATTTACCTTGAAACAAATGTTCTTTCCAGAATTAGAAATCTCACTGTTGTCTTTTTCAATAGCGTTATTTCATGTCATAGATTCCAGAAGGTAGCTTAACAAGTATATTACGGACATTTAGTTATTAAGAGAGGGAGGCTGGTGGACGAAAATTCTGTTTTATCATAGGTCCATCTAGGTGTGGAGGACGGTGGTTTACATAAAATGACTGGAAACTGTGGCTGGAGTTGTTAACTGACAGTCTTTGTTTAGCACCACCTTAAGGGAAAAGTGTAACCATAAGGATTATGAAAGCTCTTTAGGAACAAAATGTTTTTCAGATACTGAAGTGCCTGCTTGATTGAAATATGATGGTTGTTGCTCAGTGTCTTTCAGGCAGTTCTGATGGGACTATCCGCCTGTGGTCCCTTGGGCAGCAGAGATGTATAGCCACATATCGAGTCCACGATGAAGGTGTTTGGGCTCTGCAGGTCAATGAAGCCTTCACTCATGTTTATTCAGGAGGAAGAGATAGGAAGATTTATTGTACAGATTTACGAAATCCTGACATCCGTGTGCTTATCTGTGAAGAAAAGGCACCGGTTCTTAAGGTAATTGACTTTAATTCAAAGAGGCAGAAAATGGTTGAGGGTGGAAGGGACTTCTGGAGATTATCTGGTCCATCCCTTCTGCTCAGGCAGGGCCACCTGGAGCTGATTGTCCAGGACCATATCCAGATGGCTTTTGAATATCTCCAAGGGTGGAGATTTTGCATCCTGTCTGGGCATTCTGTGCCAGTGCTCAGGCACCTTCACAGTATGAAAGTGTGATGGTATTGCATGGTGTCTAATAAGTCTCAAGGTCATAAACTGATAGAAAAATGCACATTGGGTAAGGAGTGTTTACTACACCACATCTTCAGTATACAGGCTTTATCTCCTAACTTACATCTGAAACTTAATTGTCTGCAGATGATAAATGCCTGACAGCTACTCACAATATACAAATTCAAATATTACTTGAAATTGAGTATGCTTCAGACACGAAAATGTGTTTTTACCAGACTCTAGTGCAGTTTTAAGAAACTAAGCCAGCATTGCCAATTTTTATTTAGACAAAAATGGTTCTTGCTTAGCAGCAATATATATGCAAAAAAACCTGTTAGAATATGTCGCATGCTCGTGGGAACCAGGAGTAAAATTTATTGTGGGTCTTTTGAACATTTAAAGATGATGTTTTCTTCACTTGAGAAAACTGCATCTACAAGTCCAAATCTTTTGATGAGATTTCTTTTTGGATTGTTTTCGCTGCTGAACTCCAGATGACACAACCTTGCAACATGTAGGTGTGTTAGGAGTGTGCAGTTGAAACTGATACTGCTGATACTAAACTAGAGGGAGTGGCTGACACACCAGAGGCTGTGCTGCCATTCAATGAGACCTGGACAGGCTGGAAGGTTGGGCAGAAAGAAATCTAATGAAATACAGCAAGGGCAAGTGTAGAGTCTTGCACCTGGGAAAGAATCACCCCATGTACCAGTACAGGCTGGGGAATGAACTGTTAGAGAGAAGTGTAGGAGAAAGGGGCCTGGAGGTCCTGGTGTACTGCAGGATGAGTATGAGCCAGCAATATGCCCTCCTGGACAAGAAGGCCAATGGCATCCTAGGGTGTATGAGAAGGGCTGTGGTTAGTGGGTCAAGAGAGGTTCTCCTCCCCCTCTACTCTGTTCTCGTGAGACCACATCTGGAATATTGTGTCCAGTTCTGGGCCTTTAAGTTGAAGAGGGCAGGGAGCTGCTGGAAAGAGTTCAGTGCAGGGCCACAAAGATGATGGAGTGGAGCATCTTCCTTAAGATAAAAGGCTGAGGGAGCTGGGACTCTTGCTTGAAGAAGAGGAGACTGAGGGGTGACCTCATTAATGTTTACAAGTATGTAAAGGGTGAGTATCAGGAGGAGGGAGCCAGGCTGTCGCACTGATGTCCAGTGATAGGACAAGCTGGAACATAAGAGATTCCAAAGAAACACAAGGAAGAACTTCTTCACTGTTCAGCTGAGGGAGCACTGGAACAGGCTGCCCAGATGGGTTGTTGAGTCTCATTGAGTTTCATTTAAACTTTGTATTTCTTGTAAACTGCAAGTAGGGCTGTTTCTGGGAAACATCCAAGTATGGGAGCAAGTCTGCACAGAGCAAATATTAATTGAACAAAGGAAAATTAAGTTGAGCATGCCTGAAAGTATCTGTGGTTTTATTATTTAGATGGAACTTGATAGATCAGCTGATCCCCCTCCAGCACTTTGGGTTGCAACAACTAAATCCTCTGTGAATAAATGGGTAAGTGATACATTTTACACACTGAATTCAATTAAGTAATCATGGAATTTGCAGTCTTGTTAGGGAACTGCAGGGCTGTGGCTTGCAATTTGACTGTGACTTGCTAGGATCTGTAAGTTTTCTTTTTAAAACAATCCTAAAATGCTAATATCGAAATCAATCAAAAGACATAAAGCTTTGAATTACTTGCTGTGTATTTGTGCTGCTTTTAGAAGTAAGTCATCATACTCAGAACTGGTCCGTTAACTACTAAATAGCAGGATGAACTGGCAGTTGTTTATAGATTATTGTGAATGTGTCATTGTTTTGTTCCTTTCTTTAGACTTTGAAGGGAATTCATAATTTTAGAGCCTCTGGAGATTATGATAATGATTGTACCAATCCGATACCACCTCTGTGTACACAGCCAGACCAAGTTATCAAAGGTAACAGCTGCTTTCCAGAGTAATGTATCAAATCTGTTACCCTGAGCAGGAATTCTCAGATCTTTAAGACTGACTCGAGTTACTAGATACTTGATACTATGATTTCAACTGAAACTGACGATGTAGTTATCATTTAGTATTATAGTTAAAATAGTGTATAAACCTTACCCAGTTCTCACAGAAAACAGTGAAAACAAAGAAAAATCCCATCTATTGTGTTAAATGTTTTAATGTAACATTAGAAAAAAAAACCAGTGTAATAACCTTAATTCTTGTTTGTTTGCTAGGGGGTGCCAGTATTATTCAGTGCCACATTCTTAATGACAAGAGACACATATTAACCAAAGACACAAATAATAATGTGGCATACTGGGATGTCTTGAAGGTAAGTGTTTAATTTCAGATTAAGCATCAGCTGTTGGATAGTTATTGTTTTATACCTTTTTGACCTGGTTTTTTTCAGTGTGTGAGATCCGTATGGTAGAAAATAAGTCATCTTTCTCTCCCAAGACATAATGCAAAGATTGTATTTGAAAGGAGAAAGGGCATTTCTGAGGCTTTCTGCATCTTTGACTGACATGAGCTGACATCTTCATTCACCTGAATCCAGTGAAGTATTGACATCTTTATTCACCTGAAATTCAGACTCTTGAATTCTCTCTTGAAAATAGTAAAGTTTGTTTTGATTGGGTTTTGTCTCAAAGACACTTTAGAGAGGCCCGTGGGCATTGCCCAGTGCAGTGTTGGAATAGTGTGAGAAGGCTTAGCCTGCAAAAGGGAAACATGTGCTTCAGGTCACGCTCCAAAGTCCCGGATCTCAAGGCCATTTACTGAATAGCAGCCTCTAGATTGTTCCGAGAGTGTGAACTTGGACTAGAGGGAAAGTTAGCAGAAGAAAGCGTGGCTCCTGCCAAGTGTTGTTTGCCCCTGTGAGAAGAGAGAGACTTGGCATGGCTTTTCTTTATCTTGCTGTACCAATGACTGGGCAGAGGAGAGGGAAAAGAGTAGAGAGAAAGAACTGAAATCCCAGATCAGTGAGATGGTCAGCAGTTTCTTCTCTTGCAAAATGATGTTTAAATTCTAAGTCTTATTTTCAACTATGCCAAGATTCAGTAATGAAGTAAATCAAGCTCAGCTAACTCACTGAGTTGCTGACTGAAGTGAGGAAGAAGGGAATGAAATTGGAGAACATAGATTTGTACTAAAAACAATCTGGATGACTTTTGTGGAAAAGTGAATGGTTTTTGTGTCTTTCAGTTCACAATCGGTACGTATTTAAGTGCTAGGTCTCAGGACAAAAGTAATTTGCTAATGTTAATTTATACCTTAATTCATTTCTTTTTCTATTTTGTCAATAAGAGTTTCAGAAGTATCTCTTCACACTTAGGGATACTTGCCAGGTTGAAGTATCATCTTACATATAGGATCACTGCACTCTAATGCTTTATTTGGGATGATAGAAGAAAAGAGGGAGGTTTTCTTACTTGTAGCTACAACCCTTCAGTCTTTGCTTCCTGTAAGTTTTCCTGGATTTTCAGGACATAAGTCTTGCAAGGTTACAATCCTTACAGTTGTGTTTCAAGTTTCAAAATGACTCTACAAGGAGATTATAAGAATTTGGACGTTAACAGACTGATTTGAACTTAAAAATAAGTGTATTAAATAGACCAGATAAAACAGGAAAAAAGAACCTGCACAGAAATCTATTCGCTGCTGTTCCCATTGCAGCAGTTGAATTTGTTGTTAGATCTGCAACAAATATTGGTGTTTGATGGAGAGTTGTACTGAAATACTGATACTGATGGAGAGAAGAATGACAAAGGATTCTAGAGGACAACTATTTACTCAGTGATAGGGAAAATAGTTTTTATCAATGGGAAGCAATACTTCCAATACTTTCTATTGACTTGATGCCACTATCTCAGAAATATGAATTTACCCTATAAATTGTTGTTCAGTACTTTGAGACAAATTTGAACTTCTAACTTGTATGTTTCTGGACTTCAGTACTCACAGAGTAATCATTGCAAGCAGAAGTGAAAGTCAGGTACAATATTCGAGGGTGTTGGTGTGACTCAGTACTCAGAATTTTTGAAATGGTGCCTTTCTTTTGGTGTACAGGCATGTAAAGTCGAAGACCTTGGGAAGGTAGATTTTGAAGAAGAAATTAAGAAGAGATTTAAAATGGTGTATGTGCCAAACTGGTTCTCAGTAGACTTGAAAACTGGGGTAAGATACATCTCCTCCTAAATCTGTTGTTCTAATGTCACGTTTCCTGTCTTTTCATGTACTGTTTGTTCACAAAGGTTTTAGTGTCTTATGAGTTTTGAAGAACAATAACCATTTTTCTGATGGGTTGGATTTAATTTGAAGCAAACCAGCAGATTTTGCCGCAGTTCTTAATAATCTCAATAACAGAATTTAAAATGTCTACTTTTCTCATGGTGTGGTCAGTTTCAATCCCCCAATACCCATTATGTATTAATACAGTTTGGCAAACAAAGTGTGCTGTCATGCATTCACAAATACTTTGGTATATATTTTCAGCTAAGCAATAACAAAATAATTTTTACAGGATTGTTTAATACAAAACAACTATCACTTTCCTCTTCCTGGTGGTCTTTTTTTTCCAACAGATGTTGACAATTACTTTGGATGAAAGTGACTGCTTTGCAGCCTGGGTTTCAGCAAAGGATGCTGGATTCACCAGTCCAGATGGTTCTGATCCAAAATGTAAGTTGTAATATTAGTGGCTTATTAAAACCCGAAAGCAGGATGAAGTCCAGTGTTTATGTTTCAAAGTATCGGCAGTGCCACATATGTCAGTATCTGGTTGGATTTTAGGGCTTCTTTCCTTGGGACTAAATTCTGCAGAGCATTCTCTAATGAGAATGTTTGCTTTTTTTTTTTCTCTGAAGCATTTCAGTCACATTCAGGTTTTCTCTTTAACTTGGGTTTAAACCTTCCAGTAGCAGAGGGCAGAAAGCAATATTCCCGAACTGTTTTCTCATCTAGAAAATGTTATAGCATGTCAATGATCCAGCAACAGTGATTCTAAAATCAGCTTTTTCTGAAAGATTATAAATGTGTGGCTTTGAGATTGTGTTGAGCAGATTTCTGAGCCCATCAATAGTTTGTTTTGGGAACAGAATTTCTGTGACCTACTCTAGGTGGTCCTGCTCTGGCAGAGGGATTGCTTTTAGATGACCTTTTGAGGTTCCTGCCAACCCTTAAGATTCTGTGATTCTGTGATACTCAGACTTTTGGGGAAAGTTTTTTCAGCTGTGGATCAAATGTAGAGTATTGTGATGCCAACAGTTTTTGCTTAACTGAAATTCTGCTTTGGTGTGTCTTGACAGTAAACCTTGGAGGGCTTCTGCTACAAGCACTTCTGGAGTATTGGCCTAGAACACATATCAATCCAATGGATGAAGAAGAAAATGAAATAAATCATGGTTGGTATTTTAATATTTTCTTTTTTAGGATTTGTTCATACATCCATCTGTCCCTGTATGTGTTATAGACTAAATTTGCTTTACACCGAAATCTGCTGAGTAGCTTTCATCTGAAAGTATCAGCAAAAGTCATAAGAACTCTAATCTGTAAAAAGAAATAGGTGAGTGGATGATTCTGAAGATACAGAAACGTGATGCCTTGATGAAAAACCGTTACTGGCAAAACTAAGGCCCGAATTGGAAAAGGAACAACCAAGATAATGACAGCAAAGAACAGAAGTTTAGTTATTCAACATTAGCCAATACTCTCTGGACATAATTCCATCTTGTTTCCAGCTATTATGAACAATATAAAACAAATGAAATATTTCTTTGGGAAAAAAAAAAAACATATTCAATGGCTTTTAGAATAACACGTAGGATAGGTCTATACAAAAGCATCTTAAAGAGGTGTTTTAAGGTAATAATGTGAAATCTAATTGGGCATGAGAGAAAAAGCACAGCTCTAAAATGTCAGATAGCAGCTGAATTTGGCAGAATAAAAGAGACTGTATAATCCCTAAGTTTTTAGATGATTTTGAAATGAATTCAGCCCAGATCAGGAATGACTGAAAAGTGTTGTATTTGTGCCAAGAGTTAACTACTCGCATTCACAAATGACCTCCAGGGAGGGCTGCAGCACTTGGCAGGCTTTTCTGGATGAAGTTGCTGATTCTCATACTTTTGTATATTGGCAAGCAACAGCTTGAGAGCCAGAAAATGTATGAGAAGTATAAGTCAGGCTGCCGTGTTGCTGGAACACTGACAGATTCTCATAGACAATAGGTTTTCTGGTTTGTTTTTTTTTTTTCTTTTGATATGATTTTTTACCTTTCGTGTGTTACTTGAATTCAACATAATGTTCAAATCCAGCAAGTAGATGCTGCAGTGTCACTGAGATGATCCTTCTCAAGTGAAAGGAAGGCATCTAAATGCTTCCATGTTGAGTTTCCAAGTGTCTGACTGACTAGAAGCTGCACTGTTCAAGAAGTGCAGAAATGTTGTTTTTTCTTCACTCTTATCCTGTCCATCTGACGTGGAATCAGCTTCTTCAGTGTTTGAAGACCTTACTGCTATAACTAAACAACGCTAAAAATGGATTGGATTTAGAATGCAGTAATTTCAAGGAAGTGTGAGTCCAAGCTGCACTAGTGTGCTATTTCGAGATCTGGCCAATCCAGATAGAAGAACAAAGCTCACATCCTTCAGAGTACTGTGCTATCAAGTGTAAAGGGGAAAAATAGTCTTGTCTCAGCAGAATCTGTCATTGATTTCTAATATTGGTATTGCTCAGTTTCACAAATCCTTAGAATTCTGTTGAGGAACTGGAAAAAACTATTAATCCTGTTTTTGATTTCCCTCTTATCAAAGGGCTTTTGAAATAGGCCTCCCACAAGCCCATATTGATCTAGTTACTCTAGTGTTCCTTTTAAGATACTTGGTGTGTGCTGGAAATGAGGATTTTCTTAGTTTGTATGATTTTGTTAACTGATGAGATAGATACATCAGCTGTAGGTGGAAAAGACACTTGTTGGTCAATGTGTATCCGGTTTAAAGGCTTGATGCAGTCTCAGTGTTGTGTGTATTTTGTTTCCAGCAGTGAATGGTGAGCAGGAGAACAGAGTCCAGAAAGGAAACGGGTACTTTCAAGTGCCACCACATACACCAGTTATTTTTGGTGAGGCTGGAGGACGCACTTTGTTCAGGTATAAAACCTCTGGAGTGTAAATTTGGTAGCTGAATAGTCACTTCCTTTGTGCAACCAGGAATGTTACCAAAATGCAATACTTGCATCTGATCTGTACTGTACAATCAAGACATCTCCTTGTCAGGTAATGATAAATTTTGCACTGTCCAACTGAGTATGTGTGTCTGAACAACACTTAACTGGAATTTACAAAATTGTATGAGGCTTTGTTTCAGCATTGTATGTGCTCATTTCCTAAAGCTGGTTTTACTCTTTCCATTTGGCGGTGAGGCCTTAGAGGACTCTCTGCATGCAAAACTCATTTGTCCCCAAGCAGAAAAGAATTGCCTTACACCAGGAGCCTTTCCTCTTCTCCTGTGGCAGAACAAGTCCTGATCCACGAGCAGTCTTTTAAATTGCTCGTTGCCATAGCCTATAGTCTCCTGAGATGATTCTCCCTGTTTCCACTCTAAGGATCTGTCTCCTTCCTGCAGCTGCATTTTCTGGTCTTTACAGAAAATACGTGTTCACTTCCTCAACAAGTCTGGTGACACGAAGGCCCAAAGTTCAAGCTCCCTGCCCCTTAAAAGGGCAAGTTCTCTCCCAAAAGCTTTTTAATGCACGTTACAGGAGTTGTTTTCACTCACTGAGGTTATTTCTGTGTGTCCCAGGTTATTATGTCGGGATTCAGGTGGTGAAACCGAATCTATGCTTCTCAATGAAACCGTGCCACAATGGGTAATTGACATCACTGTGGATGTAAGTATCACATCTATAGGTTTTTGGTGCTTTGTTTTAACTGTACAGGCTCTGAAACAAACACTTTGAATTTTTGCTCGGTTTTGTATTTAAAATAAGAGATCTTTGAGGTCTGTTGTTCGAGACCCTTTGAGATTCTTTGTTTTTTGTTGTGTCCAGTGCAGGTTGGTTTGGGTTGCTTTCTTTTGACAGAAAGTTGTAGAAAAAGGCTTGAAAGCATTGTGCATACTTGGTATCCTTCTCCGGTGTGGAGCTCAGGAACAGAGAATGCACTTCATACTGCTGCGGTCTTTTGATGCTACTGTGTAATTTCCTTTGAAATACATGATCATTTGTATACAGAAGATATGTGCATCATCTAATTTGAAGCATCTCAGGAGGATGAGTTATTTGGAAGTTGACTTTGGTGGTGACGTTGATTAAGAATCTTTCTTGGTTTTTGATAATTAGGAGCTGAATATACTTCACAATTCCAGCTGGTGGAAATAGGAGCTGACAACAGTTTGTCCTAAATTAACACTTTTCACATTTGTTTGTTTCTAGAAAAACATGCCCAAATTCAATAAGATTCCCTTCTACCTCCAACCTCATTCATCATCAGGGGCAAAAACTCTAAAAAAGTAAGTAATGTAGATTTGACTCTCAAAACTGCAGAAAGAGGGTGGGACAAGCTCAAAAAGAAAACCCCCAAAATGACCCAGTTTGCCAGAGAAGGTTACTGTGCTTGGTGAATTTGTTTGAAGTTTCTAGTCATTTAAGCACAGGATTAGTCGGAAGCAATGAACTATGTCAGGATATTTGAAAGAACTGTAGGTTTCTCTTGGGTTCAATGGGTTGTTGCTGTAGTTTATGCTAAGAAATGTCCAAGAACCAACTACTGAAAGTAGAATTTCTGGGTTTTATGGCATTAAATCAGAAAGCAGAAGACCTTACAGATTATGACACTGTTCAGAATCACAGGTTTTTTAATATATGTTCTAATAGTGATGAATAAATAATAGCTTTTTAAAAGAGCTGCTGGACAGAGTTCAGCGCAGGACCAAAAAGATGATGGAGTGGAGCATCTCCCGTATGATGAAAGGCTGAGGGAGCTGGGGCTCTTCAGCTTGGAGAAGACTGAGGGGTGACTTCATTAATGTTTACAAATGTGTAAAGGGTGGGTGTCAGGAGGATGGAGCCAGGCTGTTCTCAATGATGTCCACTGATAGGACAAGGGGCAATGGGTACAAGCTGGAACATAAGAGGTTTCAAAGAAACACAAGGGAAATTTTTTTCACTGTTCAGCTGAGGGAGCACTGGAACAGGCTGCCCAGGTGGGTTGTGGAGTCTCCTTCTCTGGAGACATTGAAAACCCACCTGGACGAGTTCCTGCGTGACCTGCTCTAGGTGGTGCTGCTCTGGCAGAGGGGTTGGACTGGTCTTTTGAAGTCAACCCTTAAGATTCTGTGATTTTGTGAAATAGCTGGGAGCTGTGTGGATCAATTCTGGTAGTCAGATTTGCATTGCATGCCACAGACATTATGCTTCCCATCTATATGCAACAGTTTTTGGTATTTTCCACAAATGCCTCATTCCTCTTTAAGTCTTACTGGAATTCCTCACGTCAGAGGCAGTTTGTGAAAGGAGTTTCCTTGAGGATTTTGTGTGCACTTGGTGGAAAACCTGCTGCTGCTTCCTACCATAGAATGCCCTAGAATGCAGCAGCGTGAACAGCATATTCTGGCTTCTCTCTTGCATTATTCCATACTCCTCTTCCCTTTTCTGTTGGAAGAGGTTTGTGTACAGCACTCTTCCTCCTAGGCTGCGTTTTTAATTTGGTCTTTCAAAGACTTTACCACTTAGTTGAGTCCCTTTTACTGTGTAAATCTTGGATAAGGAGCAGTTACAACTGTGGTATTTTGGACGATCCTGGTAATTTAATAGTAAACTTATAAAGAACCATCTGTGGGCTGGCTTAGTTTGCCACAGATTAAGGTATTGTGAAGAAACAAAGTTTCTAAGGTATTTTCGTGACAAACTTTGCTTACTTTGTATAGAGACCGACTGTCGGCAAGTGATATGCTTCAGGTGAGAAAAGTGATGGAACATGTGTATGAGAAAATCATAAACTTGGATAATGAGTCTCAGACAACTAGCTCTTCCAATAATGAAAAAGCAGGAGAACAAGAAAAAGAGGAGGACATTGCTGTGTTGGCAGAGGAGAAGATTGAACTTCTCTGCCAGGACCAGGTACGTCATTTGGGCATTTCAGCCTGGGATCAAACCCAATGTCTAGTGACGAATCAGTTGTGAATGTCTGAACACCGAGTTTGAAATGTGCTGCAGGTTATCTGTTACCTTTAAAACTTAGTAAATGTTTTGACATTTGACAAATGAACTTAATACAGCGCCACAGAGTTCCACTTGTAGCATTTGGCAATGTTTTGAGTTCTACATTTCTAGCGGAGTTTAAAATCTTTCTAAAATCATGAATTGTCCTCATCATGATTATTTAATCCTCATGCACTTATAACGAGGAGGTGGCTCTAATACAAAGTTAAATGTTACCTTGCTGAAACTTTTCAGTACTGCCCCAGGTTGACATGGCAGCTGAAGGATCTGAACCTTTGTGCGGCTCCTCCTTGATGCCAGTTCACCCATAGGATTGTTTTTTTGCCCAACCAGGGTGTTTAATCTCTGAATTTCTGACAGTCTGGCTAATTTTTTACTGTTTAGGTTTTGGATCCAAATATGGACCTTCGAACTGTGAAGCACTTCATTTGGAAGAGTGGGGGTGACCTGACGCTTCATTATCGCCAGAAGTCGACGTGAAAGGAGTGGTTGGACCCAAATGGTTGCTTGACCGTACTGTACTGGTTCCAAGAGTTAGTACTAGAGAAGCCCACTGAACCCCTAAGGTAGATGAGACTTCTAATGACTCAGTATGGATGGAAAGTATACATTTAATTGAAGTGACTAATAGATCTGTAATATAGAGGAAAAACAAATGTATATGACTTTAGTTTAAGTCTGTCCTAGTCTCAGCCAATGAGATGGGAAGTCCCCGAGTGGTTTGTGTTGTGTGAGGTGTACAGAGAAGGGATGATAATCCAGTGCAGACTTTTGCTTCCTCCTTTTTGCTTTTTTTTTTGTTCCAGAACATAATATCTTCATCTGCTCACGCTTGATATGAAACCCGTTTTGGCCATGTTAGTCGCTGTGTTCACGCTATAATTCAGAAATGCACACAAGGTATTTTGTAGTACATTCCATTCATGAAGCTCCTGCAAGAGTTTCTCACAGCTTATTCAAACGTTTCTTCCTCTTAAAGAAATTTGGAAAAGAAAACCCACCCACAGAAAATAGGTGTTTAATGGCAAATGGTTAACGATGTAATTGCTTTAATACTGCAGCAGGATTGTTGCTTTAGAGAGCTGTTCACATGGAGAACACTAGATAAATATTGTAGCAGGGTCAGCCCAGTGATGCTGTGCATCACTACAGAGTGAACATACTTTCCAGCAACCTGAAGAGATTTAAGAAAAAAAAAATATATAGCTACTACCTGCACTGTGTCCCAGATGTTCTAAAGACACTCCAGGCCGAGTTTTTGGTAACTGCTCCAAAACTACGTGACATTGTGTTAAAACTTCAGACCATTCTAAACATAACTTCCTATGTTTGATGTTAAATTTTGGAAACTTCTCAGCAGGTTTCATAGTCATGATATAAAAATATTTACTCTTATTTTCCAAAGTTTTATATGCAGTTGTTCTTTTGTTAGAGATTTATGCACATCTTCTTTTCACTGTTATTTCTAAAAATCTGTGACTGTCATAGACGCAGAGTAGCCTTTTATAGAGTTTAACTTATTGGGGGGAGGGGGTAAAGGCATTTCAGCTTTTCATGAGAAAATGGGGGTCTGTCCCAGGGGAAAAAAAAATCATTGGCAGCCAGAACAAATCACAAATCCTCGTAAAGAAATAGTGTAAAAATAACTCTTGTCTGAGGCAAAAGCACAAGTGCCTTCCAAGGGCAGTATATTACTGGAGTTTCTTCAGGGGACATATGCTCTTGCCCATCCTGGATCTTGCTATCAAGATTTAGGTTGAGGCCTAAAGAACATCCCAATAAGTTCTTTTACTGGGATTGAATTGGTCAAACAAAAAGGAAAATATTTTTCATTGTATCTTATTTGGGAAAAATAAATAGAGCATTGCCTTCTGCACTCTCAGTTAACAAACCCGTTGCTTCAACTAAAACATGGTTCAGAACAAAGCCAGCATGTCATTTTCCCTGTCTTTTCCTGTCAGTTTCAGTTGTTAATCCCCATTTCTGTGTATGTTCATTTTGACACAGTTGTGCTGTAACTGCACAACTTTGGTGATATCTGTGAATTAAATGCTTAAACAGAACTGTAACTTTTACTGATGAATTGTTTTCACTTGTGTTTATTAATAGCAAGGTTCCAATAGGCACGGTCTGGGTTTGGGGTTTTTATCTGGTTGTCTTGCTGTCCCACTGTATACATTGGAATTGCTCCCAGTAATTTGGATTTAAGTCAGACAAGGTTGTAATTTTTCTTCTTTTTTTTTCTTTCTAACCCTCCCGAAACACAGTTTCAGGAAAGACTGACAGAAGAGTCTGCAATGCCAGAAGGGTAAACGATGTTTCACAGTTGTATAGAATAAAAAGCTTTAGTTAAAATATTTCCCAGCTGTCATGTGTATTGGATCAATTATTAGAGCTCATGGTTGTACTACCAAGGACTTCAGTCCTTTGAAGCCTCAAGTAATGGAATGGCTGAAGAATGTCTGTGCCTTGAAGTCTCTTGAACATGATCTTGTGATATAGTTGGATGTAAGAATTTTGCAACCTCTGAGCAAGCGTTTGAGTAAGGCCCTTCACATGGGCATCAGGTACTTTTTACTGTGCAATTATTGTGTGCTAACACCTGTGAAGCAGAAAAGGAATTGCCAGCCCTGCTACGAGTGACTTGTGCCACCCAGCCCTGAGCTTTCTGGATCTAGAAAGGTTATAGCCCTGTAAGAAGCCATGAAGTGGTCTCAGGTTGCCCCCCAGGGAGGCTTAGATTTGAGCTAAGGAAGAACTTTTTCCCTGAGAGGGTTGTCAGACAAGGTCCCAGGCTGCCCGGGGAGGTGGTGGAGTCCCCATCACTGGAGAGATTCTGTTGTTGTGGGGCTGAGGGCCATGAGTTAGTGATGGGCTTGGCAGTGAGGGGAGTGGTGGGACTCCACGACCTTGAAGGCCTTTTCCAATGTAGTGGTTCTGTGGTGCAAGACCCGAGGTCCCCTTTCATTCAGACTTCATCCCCAGAACTTTCCTGCAGTTGTCATTTAGCAGAGTGACCACCAGCTACATTACAGCTGTTAAAAGCACATGCACACTTAAATGTCAAGAAAGTGATTGACCACCATAGTTTCCTGTACAAGGTGGTGTTTCTTAGCGTGTGCAGCTATCCAAACGTGACACAGAGCAGAGGTACTGATGAGGGATGGGCTGGGACACGCCCCCTCTCTCGCTGAGGATATTGTGTTTTACCCACTTTTCATGGGATGAGGAATGCTTCATTACTTTTTGTAACTTAGAAATGCAACTTCAACTAAACAATTACTTTTAAATTACTGTCACCTCAGAACCAATACAACGTAGTGTTTGCTTAAGGCAAAAGCAAAGAGGGAGAGTGTGTGAACATGAGTGGCAGTGCCCAGGGAAGTGACAGATCGGCACAGTAAAATCAATTGTAGTGAGTAGCCCTGTAGCTGTTTTCACTTGCCAGCCAGAGGCAGTGGTTGAGGAGTTCCTTCCTAATTGCTTGGGGGTGAAAGTATTTACCCAGTGATGGGGGAAGATAGAGATGGGGAAGAGTGGTGAGGGAGTTGCAGGATTAAAGGCTTCTCCGTGGGAGGTAGCCTCTGCTGCTCTCCCTTTCTGCTGAGTTCATGGCAGAGCAGCACAGAGGTGCTGGAATTGTCCTGCATCCCGTTAGAGCTGTGATCCTTAGGGCTAGGTGAGACTAAATTTGGAACTCCTAAGCAGCTGGAAATGTCATCATTCAAGCCCATCAGTACACAGGTACACATCACAGGTGTGATTTCCACTTACTGTTGCAGTCTGTCTTCCTGCAGCGTTCCTCAGTTGCAGCTGAGAGGCATTCAGTTGAAGTGCAGCTTCTGAACTGAGCCTGGAGTAGAACAGCAGAAGATGCAGCAAACATCAAGCCTGCTATGGAAGTTTAAGAAGGAAAAATGAAGTCTTTGGTGCCTGAACTCGGTATTGCAAGATTTCTTGCCCGTAGTTGTTCACCTTAAAGACACTAAATACATTCGTTCACATATTCCAAGTTCAGATGGAATTAATTCGGCATCTGTCGTGCTGTTAGTAACCATCTGTGCACAGTGATCTCTAGGATGGCTACTTCCTTACCATGATTTTGAGGGGTTAGGACTGTTCCAAGTACAGTGCTGGCTGAAGTTCCCATGAATGAAGTAATTTCCTTTCAAAGGGAGGGCTTGATCCAGTTGCTCTTGGCCTTTGCTAGTTGTGACCCTCTGGATGGAGGGAGGTCCCAGTGCCTGAGTGTCCATCCCATGTTCAGCCACCTGCAGCTCCCAGGGGCTCTGGCTTCCCTGGGTCACAGACAGGGCTCAGAGGAGAGAGTACCAAATCCTCAAGCTGCTGGTAGACTCCTGGGATGTCATGTCTACCAGACTCCCAGTTTCAGGCTTGGCTAGTGCTGTTGGAGAGCAGCTGGAGTCAGGAAGCTTATCCTGTTTTGTCTCACCTGACCAAACCACATAGAATTATTCTGGTTGGAAAAGACTTTTAACATCAAGTCCACCCTCTCCCCTCACACTGCCAAGCCCATCACTAACTCATGGCCCTCAGCACCTCAGCTACACGGCTTTGCAGGAGCTCCAGGGATGGGGACTCCACCATCTCCCTGAGCAGCCTGGGACAGTGTCTGACACCCCTCTCAGGGAAAAAGTTCTTCCTCAGCTCCAAACTAAACTTCCCCTGGTGCAACTTGAGGCCTTTTCCTCTTGCCCTATCACTTCTTACTTGGGAGACTGACCCCGACCTTGCTACAACCTCTTTTCAAGGAGTTGTAGAGTGATCATTTTTCTTCTCTGTGCAGTGTCAAGCTACACATCCACTGCATCCACTCTTTGAAGTCAGTAAGCACAAAGCTTACTCCCCTCCTCCCTTTGTTTTGCCCCATAACACTACTTTCCTCAAAGCAGCAGCCGTGGAGCAATCACAAATGCTCCAGCTTGATCTGCAGCATATGGTCTATGTCAGAGGGAGGTGGCTCTGCCCCATCTACCTTTGCAGCAGCAGCAGCCAAGGCCTGCAGCTCAAGGAGAACTGGATCCTCAGCAGCCAGACACTTGCAGGAGCTTCTATCACTCTTACATGTTGTTTTGGAATAAATGGCCTTAAATGCTAATCAATCAGCTTCCTCACTTCTGCACAGAGAATAGTTTCTACTTGTTTCAGCAGGAAGGTAGCTTTTAGTCTTGAACTTGTCAAGAGAAAAGGAATTTGAGGAGGTTAAACTTTTTGCCTCATTTAGCCTTTAAATAATAAGAGGTGGTGTTGGGAGAATACAACATAGAACTACTAAAGGTTGAACTCTGTGGTTTCCTAAATGGGCACACATTGGACCGTTGGTCATTTGGATGTCACAAAAAGGATTTGAGTCTCCCTGCGCAGAGGAATATACCCTCCTCCCCAGAGGTGGTGAACAGGAAGGGGGCTGGACACAAACTGCCATCAGTATTAAGCCATTTATTACTGTGCCAGTGGAAAGTGATACGAGTTTTACTATGACATTCTCTGCTCTTCAGTTTCAGAAATGTGCTTACAGTACAGGATCACATAAATGAGCTACTATCAGCTTAAAGCTAGTTTTGATAAAGGTGTAAGGCCAAAAACAGTCCTACACAAAGGAAAACAAAAGCCTAAATAGAGCACCCGGATGAATTCAGAGCTCAGGCTCAGAGGCTCTGAGACTGAACAACATTAGCCCTAGCCTCAATTACATTTCTATGTTACATTCTGTGTGGCTGTTCACCCTCAGAGCAGCTGGTGTAAGAAAACGAATAATTTTAACAATCTGGGAGAAAAAATATGTTCACTATTAACAGACCATTTAGCAGACTGGGTTTTAAATCTCTTAGTTCTACTACCTACAGTGAGGGCATTCCTCTTCAAAGCAACAGAGATTTTAACCATTCTGTTCAGGGCTACTGTTTTGTGTTTCAGACTAACAGCAGAGATGAAGGAAGACAGGACTGATTTTATGTAAGGCTGTACTCATCTGAACCCCTCTGTTACACTGAAGCTGAGCTGGTGGGCAGATCCCAGTGCCCCAGAGCCCATCCTGAGTTGTTACCAGATTCCAGCCCAGTCGGTCACTCCACAGGCTAAGCACCACGGGGCAGAAAACAGGGCAGAGAAAAGGCAATTAGACAATATTGTACTAAGTAAGTATATTCTAGTTTACAACTTAAACACACACCTAACCTTGTACCCCCTTCACTTAATTTATGAAGGGCTATCACCACACCAACTGTACCATCAGCCACTTTAAAACAAAAGGATAAATCACTGCCCCAAGGGCTATAAAATGGCCCACATTTGTTGTGCATGTTTGCTATTACATTCAGAAGCTCTTTGAAGACAAGGGCAAACAAAACAAAACAAAAAAAAATCAGCAAAAGACAACAGAAGATGCTGCACTGACACGTTCCATCCCATGTCTTAAACTTGTAATGATTTCTAAAAAAAACAAAACAGATACGGGTAAAAAGAAAAGCACAACTAAAGAAAAGCTAAATCTCTGTCACTGCAGAAACCAAGATACGTTCAGCTCCAGGGAAAAGGTTAATCACATTGGCCTGACTTAAAATCATCTTTGATTTCAGTTTGTTTGCGAGACCACCACAGGATCAACTGAAGAGCTGAATCAAGTGACAGGACGTACCAACGGGGTTCAAACTGTGTGGTGGTACTTATCCTGCAAAAGTAATTGTAAAGAAGGTACATGAATAACTGTTACAGAGAAGGGACAAGAAAAAGAACAGTTTGCAAAGCAGGAATAAAGGTATCTTAGGGTTGGAAATGCCTTGAAAGGCACATGAACTGTTGAACTGAGGTGTACATTTGGAAAAGCTTTCCGGCAAGTCAAGACCATTTTTTAAAATGCCATCAATCACACTGACAAAATCATCATCGTGTGTCACAGTTCGGGCAGAGTGCCTTCATAAATACATTCAGGAGCATTTGGAGGCAAGCAGGAATTCAGGAACATGATGTTTTGTCAGTCTCCAACTTGTTTCTGCATTAATTTCCCTATTCATTCAGTGAATTTTGACAGCCTTCAAAGTCTGAACACAGATCAATCCATTAAACAATGACTGGAAAAGACAAGATATGTATTTCACTTGATTTCTTTTATAGTATCATCTACACTAACAAAATAGAATACCTGTAATTCTTTCAAGATCAGAAAAATATTCCAAGCTGTTACATTACAGCATATGGCAGTCTGTAAACAAAAGCAGCACCCGTGTCACTCATCAGCTCGTGCAGCTTCTTCTTTCTGTTCACACACTGCTTCATCATCTGGTTTCACTGGGGCAGTGGTTAACGAGCTCTCAATAGTGTTCAAGAGCAGCTTTGTTTCTGGGTTGTCAGGATCAGTTCCTAGTGTTGTCTTCACAGAAATTTCATTAGGAAGAGCAAAAGAAGGTAAAGATGGAACAGAAGGCAGTAGATCGTCCAACGCGGGCTGACTGACTGAGGCTTCAGAATACGGGGTTGCATCTTCATGGGCCAAAGCTGTGGCATTTTCTGGAAAAAATGGAAGTAGTTTGTAAAAACCCGAAAGCCTGACAGGCTAGCAGGCAGTGCCTCTGGGTAGCACACAGTTAGACACATCAGCTGAAACCAGATACCTCATACGGACACATTACCAGATTCACAACTCTCAAATATGTGGGCTGTGTTTACTCAGTTCTCACCAAACCCAGAAGATCATGGTGCACGCAGGTTTTTAAGAGACTACCAACCATTTGGGCTGCTGTATTCTTATGCTGGTAGAGATGCTTTGTTTTTGACTACAGCTCTTAGTCACCCCACCTTTTAAAAGAAAAAGGCATCCATAGTGGGAAGATTTGTATCTCTCTTTAAATAGGGGCCAGGTTCTGGTAGTGAAGGGACTGCAGGGGAGGCTTCTGAGAGAAGCTGCTAGGAGCTTCCCCTGTGTCTGGCAGAGTCAGATCGCTACAAGACAGACCTGCTGCGGGCCAAGGCCGGGCCCAGCAGTGACAGGGGCAGCACGTTTTAAAAAGGGGGTGCAGGGCAGCCAAACAAAATCAGCAACTTCACCTGGAGACAGGAGTGGGAATATTTTGAGAGAACAACCCTGCAGACACTAAGGCCAAGTGAAGGAAGGGGAGGGGGTGCTCCAGGCATTGGAGCAGAGATCCACCCGCAGCCCAGGGAGTGGATGGGTGCACAAAGGAGGCTGTGACCCTGTGGGAAGTCTGTGCTGGAGCAGCTCCTGACTGGTGGACTTGTAGACAGAGAGGAGCCCAGGATGGAGCAGGTTTTCTGGCAGGACTTGTGAGCCCACAGGGGACCCACACTGGAGCAGTCTGTTCCTGAAGGACTGCACCCATGCAAGGGACCCATACTGCAGCAGTTCATGAAGGACTGCCTTCTGTGGTAGGACTCCATCCTGGAGCAGGTGAAGAGTGTGAGGAATCTCAGGTGAAGAGTGTGAGGAATCTTCCCCATGAAGAGGAAGCAGTGGCAGAGACAAGGTGTGATTAAATTACTATAACGCTCATCCTCATGCTCTGCTGGGGTGAGGGGAGAGGTAGAGAAAATAAGAGCTTTCAGTTGAGCCCAGGAAGAAGAGGTGGGTGGAAAGTGTTTTTAAGATTTGTTTTTCTCATACTCTGACTTGATTGATAATAAGTTAAGCTAAATTCCCCAAGTACAGTCTGTTTTGCCCATGATGGTAACTGACAAGTGATCTTCCTTTCCTTGTTATATTTTCTCTCCCCTGTCCAGCTGAGGAAGAGGAGGAACAGTGCAGCTTTAGTGAGCACCAGGCATTCAGCTAGGTGCAGCCCATCATAAAAAGTTACACTAGTTTGCCAATGACACAAGACTGGGAGCAGTGGATGATTGACCAGAAAACTCTGCTGCCATTTATCGAGACCTGCATAAGCTTAAGAGTTGCTTGGGAAGACAAGAACCTCATGAGGTTCAACAAGGGCAAGTGCCAAGCCCTGCACCTGGGAAGGAACAACCCCATGCACCAGGATGGGCTGGGGATTGAGAGACCTGGGAGTTCTGGGGGACTGCAAATAAACATGAACCTACAATGTGCCCTCATGAGCAAGAAGTCAAAGGTATTCTGGGAGGCATTAAGAAGATTCTGGCCAGCAGGTCAAGGGAGGTTCTGCTGCTCCTCTACTCTTCCCTGGTGAGGCCTCGTCTGGAGTCCTGTGTCCAGTTCTGGGCTCCTCAGCCCAAGAAGGACAGAGAACTGCTGGAGAGAGTCCAGCACAGGGCCACCAAGATGATCAGGGGAGTGGAGACTTTCTGCCAAGGAAAGGCTGTGAGACTTGGGGCTGTTCAGCCTGGAGATCTTATCAATGAGGAGATCATATCAATGCTTATAAATACCCAAGGAGTGGGTGTCAGGAGAATGAGGACAGTCTTTTTTTCCGTAGCACCCAGTGACAGGACAAAGGCTAATGGGCAGAAGCTGGAACATAGGAAGTTCCACTTGAACTTGAGGAGAAACTTCTTTGCTGTTTAGGTGACAGAGCCCTGGCACAGGCTGCCCAGGGAGGGTGTGGAATCTCCTTCTCAGGAGGTTTCCAAACCCTCCTGAACACGTTCCTGTGCCCCCTGATCAAGGGAAACTTGCTTTAGCAGGGGGTTGGACTGGATGATCTCTAGAGGTCCCTTCCAACCCCACCATTCTGGGATTAACATGACTGGAATTTTGTTTTCACTTTACAACCGAAGACAAGACAGTGGCACAAAGACTCGTTTACACTGATTTTAGAAATAGCTATTTTTAAGGTCAGTTTAGTTTGAGTCATCATTTTCATTTAAAGACACAGTCTACAGTCATATAAAAAAAGTCTACTAATTTTGTCCACTTCTACACCTGATCTCTGCTACTTTTTCCACCTCTTTGTAGCCAATAACCATTCAGACTTAATCACATTGTTGAGAAGGCATGAGTTGGTGCCATTCCAGAGATTAGGTCAGAAGCCTAAAGGAAATCTTGAACACACTTACCAAAATAAGCATCATTGTTTGGCGTTAACTTTTCAGTGCCTCCTAAAGAATCTTCTGCTGGCATGTTGAAGGAGGCTGATGAGGACACGTTGGACATGTCTTTGAGTGCAGGAAATGAAATACCAGACATATCCAAAAATCCTGAAGGAGAAAGCAAATATTACAGTTTTAGTTACAACACAAAATTCTAGATTCAAAAAGACATTATGTCCAGACTGAAGTCGGCGAAGTCCCCTGCCCACTAAATGCAAATAAAATTAACCTAAATGTTAGCTGACGCCAGTGGAAAGACTTACAGAACACTAACCTCAGTCAACCTCACAGTAGCCAAATTCTACAGCTCTGAAATCCAGTGAAGCCAAAAACTTCTAGGAAAACAACCACCAATGCTCATAGGTCCGCATTTCAGTCACAAACTTGTTTAAAACCTTATTAGTTCACTTACACATCCACTAAAGAATTGCTGAAAAAAAGCACCCAAGTATACCTGGATCCATAACTCTCTGGAGAGGGGGAGGAGGAGAAAGTGAGCTTTCTGGTGAATAACCACTCATTGCTTGATCCGAGGAATGATCCAAGTTCATAACTATTTCAGAGGTGTCACTCTGAGAAGCAGGTGCCAATAATGGAGTCTGAAATACCAAAATAAGAAGGAAAACCATATTTTTATATTGAAACCTTGACACAAACCCAGCATTCCCATGAAGGTATTCTGCCTCAGTCTCCAAGTACACCAGAGAGAACCGAGGATGCTGAAACTGCTAGTGGAGCCACTGACAGAACATGCTACAATGTATCCTTTTAAAGACAGTAAGTTCTCAGAAGAATAGTCCACACTTCATTCTTGTATGTGTATTTTATTTCCTACTGAGTATTCTTCTAATGTTGATTCTCACCAATTGATTCAGCTGTAGCACCCAAATGTTCAAAACAAGAAGAAAATATCTGGCAAAAAAGTATCAGCCACCACTGGTGGTTTGTCCTGCTCTCACTTTCCCTTCATCTAACTCAATTTCATTCAAGCCAAGTTGCGTGCCATACTCAGACAGACTGTGTCGTGAATGTTCCAACAAGTAGAGAACTTTGAAACTCCAGAGAACACATCAGAGATACGACCTTATTTCTTACATACCTCTGTGTAACCATTAGTCGATGGCACAGGAGTTCCAGCTTCTGGTGAGGGTGAAGGTGGTTTGCTTTCTGGCTGCTTCTTTGACTGCGTTGGAATTCTGTGCAAATAGCCATATCCAATACCACATCCTAAACTGTACAGGAAGAGTAAAACAAGAAAGGTGTTCTTAAAGCAAGTAAACGTTTTGAATCCTGACTCCAAGTATTGATTCTAGAGCAAGAAATATCTACTTCACTTACTGATAGCTCTCAAGGAGCACTCTGCAACTGACATGCAGACAGACAGAGCTTAGCTTTCAGTTGATTATTTTTAGGTCTTCACAAAACACACAATCTGATGGGGATGTTGTTCCTGCTTTAATGGGAGGTTTTGCCTCTGAATCTGCTACCAGGGAAGTCAACACGGGTTTTGCCATTGGTTTCAACTCAAACAGGATTAGATCCAGAATATGCCCAATTCCTAGTTCTAAGGCAGTTTTTTTAAATACCGTGATAAACAGTTTTGTGTAACTAGTGTAAGGAAATGGGACTTAATTTCAAAACAACAAGCTGAAATCAAGAGTAGTGACACTCTTAAAAGGAGCTCATTCTCTCTGAGTATATAACCTGTCATCAACCAGTGACTGTCTGGAGATCAGTACCTTCCTTCTCCACCCCAAGCTCCATTGGGAGTCACAACTACCTCTCGAATGGAATCTGCTTCAGTGTTATAAACCATCAGCTTCAGTGGCTTCCCCTCGTGGGATTCAATCAGTGAAAAGAAGTCCTCTGACTAAGAAAAAAGTAATAGTTATTAAACCCAAATGTGCAAGACAAGGAGCTGGAAGTAAGTTAGCGTTGTACATAGTTATTTACTTCAACGTTAAGATATTAAAAACCCAGAGACAGACTAAAGCTAATGTAGTTTGGTCTTTAGGGGCAACTTCTTCATTATCACATTAAACAAAGATAATGTTTACTTCAACCATAAAGCATCTGTCAAACATCAGCCTCCTCAAACCCCTGAACACTATCCCCATACATTTGATGTATCTGCCATTAGATTTTTAAAAATCCCAAACCCCAGAACATACACTTGGCAGGCGTGAAGACAATCACTACTTGAAATAACATGTGTCCTACCTCCTGGAGAATCTGATCAGATCCAACGATGTAGTCAGTATATGGCTGGAGACCAGCTAGAGCTGCAGGAGATGCAGGTTCAACATCCTGCGAAAGAACAATATGTCATCTGCACTCACAGCAGGAGAAACTACCCCAAGATCCAAAAGGAAAGCCAACTCCAAAAACCAACAGAAGGAAAGAACGTTTTGTTCACGGGACAAAATGGAAGTCCTTGAACAGTCTACCTCTAGGCATGACACCTTGTAAAACACACTGAATAAGACAGACCAAGATGCTACCAATTCAAAATATTCAGATACTCTGAAGACATTAACCAGATGCATTTATTTGAATGACCACAAATGTAACAGTCTTTCCTGTTCAGTTCTACTCTTTCAGCTTTCCCTCTTAAAACAATTTTTTGTGCTTTTTTTAAACACTGATATGAATTTAATGAAGTTTAGCCAACACAGAGACACCAGTCAGGCCAAAATATTTGTGCTTTTGGCATTAGTTCTTCAACCCAGCACGGAAAAAAAACTAAAAGTTTCCCCCATACCTTTCCCCCCATAACACTCTATTTGGTTGGAGTTATTTTAGAGTTGCCTGTTGCTATGAAGATGCAGTCACCCACTGCTTGTCTCTATTCAAATA
This sequence comes from Urocolius indicus, assembly GCA_013401255.1. Classification (NCBI taxonomy): domain Eukaryota; kingdom Metazoa; phylum Chordata; class Aves; order Coliiformes; family Coliidae; genus Urocolius; species Urocolius indicus. The sequence goes on from WBNH01009054.1 coordinate 253,922, forward strand.
GGTCAGACAAACCTTCAAGAACATGTTCCCTTCTTCTGTGTGATTTCAGTATTGCACTTTTACATACAAGCTACTTCTAAATGTTACACTTTAAAACAACACTGTGTGGACGCTAACAAGCCACCAAAGAAATCTGTCTCACCAAAACGTGCCAAACGTGTTCATTGGCTCCCTGGAAACTGCAGAACCTCACGCTGGCTCCGAGAAGACCTTGTCCTCCCCACATGTTACTGGGGATCACTTCCACTTCTCTTATTTTCATTGTTTTGATATTATACACCTCCAGCTTCACTGGTTTTTCAGCATTTGCCTTCAGAAGATCTTTCAACATATTGTTTTCTTTATTCTGTAGAGCACGGAAAGAAATAGATAATTAACATTCTTTTTACTTGCACCTGTAATATGTCATGCCTGTGGCAGAACTTGAATACAAAGAACCATCAAACCATCAAAGTTTAGGCTTTTTCACAATCAGTCCCAGCAGCTCAATTTTATTTTTGTTAGAAAGAAGGCAGTACTGTCAAATCACGTCCCTTTACAGAAGTGCATACTATGATTGTTTAATGACTACATTCCTGTTCTTCATAACTGTTATTTAATAATATCAGCAACATTAGATCTCAATTATGTAACCTAACAATAAGCAGCAACGTTTTACTTTCTGCCTCTGATCCAAGTCCTCACCCAGTAACCCTTCAAAGCCATTGCAGACTGACTCTGAAAGGACAGAGTATTTGGGGGCAGCATAGAATCACAGGATCATTTAGGCTGGAAAAAAAACCTTTTAGATGAGTTCAATCATCAACCCAGCACTAAACCACGTCCCTTAGCACCACATCTGCATGCCTTTTAAATACCTCCAGGAATGGTGACTCAACCATTTCCCTGGGCAGCCCGTGTCAGGGTTTGTCAACCCTTTCTGTGAATTTTTTTCCCTCCTATCTAATCTAAACCTCCCCTGGCACAACTTGAGGCCATTTCCTCATATCCTATTACTTGGGAGAAGAGACCAACACCCATCTCACTACAACCTCCTTTCAGGTAGTTGTAGAGAGTAATGATTCTGTGATTCTATATAGCCAAAACTGCAGGGCTTTTAAACCAAATAAATAACACAGAAAAAAACCCACCAAACCAAAACAACTCTTCTGTCATAACTCAACACGCAGGAATCATGTTCCCAGTATTAAAGTAGCAGCAGACAGGCTATGAGTCTTTTTTATGTTTTATCAAATGTTGAAACAAGTTTGTTTAAACAAATGTTGAGCTCTTGCCATTGACTAATCAGTTCAACATTCACCTTGTAGCAGAAAACATGCATGAAGGAATAATATCATAAACATTGTGTTAATCTGTTAAGAGGTTAAGGTGACTAAAGGCACCAGTAAGACTCCTCAAATTGGGATCCAGACAGAGAGGAGACTTTGAACATCATCAAGCTTTACTTTAACGCCATATAAAATGTCCAATATGAAAAACTTTTCTTACTGCAACAGCTTTGGTTTCTACTTTTCATCGTTACAATACCCATACTTCACGCAAGGGGAAAAAAAAAAACCCCAACTAATGAAATCATTTGAGGCTTACAAGCCTGGTGTGTCCTATGGCAATGATGAAATCAAAGAAGGGTTCCAGTCCTCCTTGTTGAGCTGGAGAGTTTTCTTGAACCTGCAAAACATACAGTTTATTTTCATTATACATTGATCTCTGGTTACAGTTGTAATCAATTAAGATACAGTGTTAATCTTTACACCGGAGTCACTATTTACTTTAGAGTTGACCCAGAGGTAAGATACCAAATGACAAACCTCTGGAAGCACGTCACAATCGTGAACTTATTTTAAAAAACAAAACTATGAACGACAAGTGTCCAAATTAGGCTGCAAAAATTTGAGTTTGAACCCCATATACGACACAAGTATCGTGATTCAGAGTATACAGCACAGAACAGCTGTATACTGATGACTCTGGAGAAGTTTTCCAAGTGCTACTTCAAGATTTTTCTTCCATGCTACAAATAGCCTGAGCGTATTGAGAATCCACGATTACATCACAGCCTTTGGGGTTTTTTTTTACATGCACAAAATTTACAGTTAGATTCCAGAACACTGGAACAGGAACACTTAAAAGAGGATACTACAAATGCATGGCTAAACACAAGTACTGGTCAGAAGATTGCCATCACCTACAAAAGATTCGTAAGAAAGCAGAGTTGCAACATTTAAATTTCATTATAACCCCCTGGAACGGTTTTTCTGAGAGCTGATTTTGTTCACAGTAGCCGGTATGGGGCTGTGGTTTGGATCTGTGCTGGAAACAGTGTTGATAACACACCAGTGTTTTAGATGCTGCTGAGCAGTGCTTTTCCACAGCATCAAGGCCCTTCCTGACTCTCACCCCACCAGCAAGAAGGTTGGGGTGCACAAGAAATTGGGATGGGACAGCTGCCCCAATTGACCAGAGAGATGGATATAACACACTGTATGACATGATGCTCAGCATATAGAGCTGGGGGAAGAAGAAGGAAAAGTGTCTTTTGGAGTGATGGCTTTTTTCCTCTCAAGTAACTGTTATGTGTGCAGAAGCCCTGCTGTCCTGGGAACAGCTGAACACCAGCCTGCCCATGAGTTTGCTTTGCTTGTGAGCACGGCTTTGCCTGTTAACCTGTATTCATCTCAACCTATAAGTTTTCTCACTTTTACCCTTCTTTTACCCTGCATGAGAGGGAAGGAAATGATAGTGGTTTTAGTTCCCACCTGGGGTTAAACCATGACAGTCCTTTTTGGCACCCAACATTGGGCGTGACAGTTGACATAATGGAGAGGATCCAGAGGTGAGCTACCAAGCTAGTAGAGGATTTGGAGCACGTCTCAGATGAGGTACAACTGAGGGATCTGGGGCTGTTTAGCCTGAAGAAAAGAAGTTCCAGGGGAGACTTTATCACTCTCTACAACTACCTGAAAAGAAGCTGTAGCGAGGTGTGGGTCAGTCTGTTCTCCCTAGTAACAAGAAACAGAACAAGAGAAAACGGCCCCAAATTGCACCAGGGGAGGTTCCGGCTGGATATGAGGAAGAATTTCTTTACTGAAAGGGTTGTCAGGCATTGGAACAGCTGCCCAGGGAGGTGCTGGAGTCACCTCCACAGTCCTTGTTGCTGCTCAAGAGACAGGTGGATGTTGTACTTAAGGAAACGGGCTAGTGGTTGACGGGGCTGGCACAAAGGCTGGACTCGATCTTAAAGGTCTCTTCCATCCAAAATGATTCTGTGATTCTTTGAATGACAAATCTGACTACAGAACTTTAGTACAAATTTGTTATAAGCATTCACTGCTCAGCAGACAGCAGGGCAACACTCTCCCTGGAAGATCTCACGTTTGTGATTGGGTTTTTTCATGAAAATGAATCCTAATTCATTATATTAGTTTAATGGTCACTGGTCACAACACTGATTTATTTGCTTTCTAAGTTGATGTGCTTGCTCTTAATCTTGCAGCCTGCATTCCCTGTTGTGGTGTTTATCAGCCAAGGGAACTAGGCTAAGGTTATCGTGTTGTTGTACCTTGTAACACCACGTTATCAAAAAATGGATGTAATAAAAGAAATCTAGGATAACACCCACCAAAAGTTACACAGAACTTGATACATGAAGAGTGAGAGTACACCCACTTCAAAGTACACTAACAAAGCAACATGATACTAAGGGAACCCTTGCTAATATGCTAACAGTTTGCACTGCTTATAACTTCACTTTTTAACTCAGCAGCGTAGCCCTTCACCTGCAATGGATTTGACTCCTGAAAGCCACCCCACAATGTACAACCCATACAGCAGCTATACTAAAAGGTTCACTGCTAGCCAAGCTACAAATCACTGCTTCTTATATCTTATATCTTTTGTTATCCAACTGCTGTGTGTATCTATTTAAAAAATAATAATAAATAAAAAGGTGTGTCAATATTGGGGCTCTTGCTAGCATAACTCTCTATGCAAGTTACATACATGCAATATACATTAGGAATAGCACAGTTACTTTAGCAAAAGCTTTTACAGTAAAAACAACAACAACAAAAAAGTCATGCTTTATTATCAAGCACTCAAGATTGACCATTAGAACCACACCTGGAGTGGGAAGTATTAGCTTTCCTCACAACCCTGAACTACACCAACAGCAAAGAGCAGCTTATACTGAACCAAAGGTTAAAAGGATTTAAAAAAGTTTACATCTGTCATGGTTTAGCAAGGAGTTGCTTTTGCTTAGTAACAGGGGGAGCGGGTTGCAGTTAAGACCCGGTAAAAGTTTTTTAGACTCTCCCCCAACTCCTGGGTTCAGACCCACCCCTGGCCTGGCTGGGCCAATCTGGCGCCTCTGCGATCACTATTTAGGGACGGGAATTTGAGGTGCCAGGCAGGAGGTGTAAGGGTGGTACAAGATGGAGGTGACCATGCGGACCCCACAGTCGGAGAAGGAGGAAGGAAAGAGCATCAGACCAGAGACCCCTCTGCAAGCCGTGGTGAGAGTGCAGCCGGTACCCCTGCAACCTATGGATCNGGCCCTTCCTGACTCTCACCCCACCAGCAAGAAGGTTGGGGTGCACAAGAAATTGGGATGGGACAGCTGCCCCAATTGACCAGAGAGATGGATATAACACACTGTATGACATGATGCTCAGCATATAGAGCTGGGGGAAGAAGAAGGAAAAGTGTCTTTTGGAGTGATGGCTTTTTTCCTCTCAAGTAACTGTTATGTGTGCAGAAGCCCTGCTGTCCTGGGAACAGCTGAACACCTGCCTGCCCATGAGTTTGCTTTGCTTGTGAGCACGGCTTTGCCTGTTAACCTGTATTCATCTCAACCTATAAGTTTTCTCACTTTTACCCTTCTTTTACCCTGCATGAGAGGGAAGGAAATGATAGTGGTTTTAGTTCCCACCTGGGGTTAAACCATGACAGTCCTTTTTGGCACCCAACATTGGGCGTGACAGTTGACATAATGGAGAGGATCCAGAGGTGAGCTACCAAGCTAGTAGAGGATTTGGAGCACGTCTCAGATGAGGTACAACTGAGGGATCTGGGGCTGTTTAGCCTGAAGAAAAGAAGTTCCAGGGGAGACTTTATCACTCTCTACAACTACCTGAAAAGAAGCTGTAGCGAGGTGTGGGTCAGTCTGTTCTCCCTAGTAACAAGAAACAGAACAAGAGAAAACGGCCCCAAATTGCACCAGGGGAGGTTCAGGCTGGATATGAGGAAGAATTTCTTTACTGAAAGGGTTGTCAGGCATTGGAACAGCTGCCCAGGGAGGTGCTGGAGTCACCTCCACAGTCCTTGTTGCTGCTCAAGAGACAGGTGGATGTTGTACTTAAGGAAACGGGCTAGTGGTTGACGGGGCTGGCACAAAGGCTGGACTCGATCTTAAAGGTCTCTTCCATCCAAAATGATTCTGTGATTCTTTGAATGACAAATCTGACTACAGAACTTTAGTACAAATTTGTTATAAGCATTCACTGCTCAGCAGACAGCAGGGCAACACTCTCCCTGGAAGATCTCACGTTTGTGATTGGGTTTTTTCATGAAAATGAATCCTAATTCATTATATTAGTTTAATGGTCACTGGTCACAACACTGATTTATTTGCTTTCTAAGTTGATGTGCTTGCTCTTAATCTTGCAGCCTGCATTCCCTGTTGTGGTGTTTATCAGCCAAGGGAACTAGGCTAAGGTTATCGTGTTGTTGTACCTTGTAACACCACGTTATCAAAAAATGGATGTAATAAAAGAAATCTAGGATAACACCCACCAAAAGTTACACAGAACTTGATACATGAAGAGTGAGAGTACACCCACTTCAAAGTACACTAACAAAGCAACATGATACTAAGGGAACCCTTGCTAATATGCTAACAGTTTGCACTGCTTATAACTTCACTTTTTAACTCAGCAGCGTAGCCCTTCACCTGCAATGGATTTGACTCCTGAAAGCCACCCCACAATGTACAACCCATACAGCAGCTATACTAAAAGGTTCACTGCTAGCCAAGCTACAAATCACTGCTTCTTATATCTTATATCTTTTGTTATCCAACTGCTGTGTGTATCTATTTAAAAAATAATAATAAATAAAAAGGTGTGTCAATATTGGGGCTCTTGCTAGCATAACTCTCTATGCAAGTTACATACATGCAATATACATTAGGAATAGCACAGTTACTTTAGCAAAAGCTTTTACAGTAAAAACAACAACAACAAAAAAGTCATGCTTTATTATCAAGCACTCAAGATTGACCATT